>JAOPJM010525230.1:0-10425 GCA_027124095.1 Muusoctopus leioderma
TGTTGATATTGTGGTGGTTGTTGTTGTCGTTGTTGTTGTGGTGGTTGTTGTTGGTGTTGTTGTTGTTGTTGTGGTTGTTGTTGTTGTTGTTGTTGTGGTGGTTGTTGTTGTCGTTGTTGTTGTGGTTGTTGTTGTTGTTGTTGTTGTTGTTGTTGTTGTTGTTGTTGTGGTTGTGGTTGTTGTTGTTGTTGTTGTGGCTGTTGTGGTTGTGGTGGTTGTTGTTGTTGTTGTTGTTGTTGTTGTGGTTGTGGTTGTTGTTGTTGTTGTTGTGGCTGTTGTTGTTGTTGTTGTCGTTGTTGTTGTTGTTGTTGTTGTTGTTGTTGTTGTTGTGGTTGTGGTTGTTGTTGTTGTTGTTGTGGTTGTTGTTGTTGTTGTGGTTGTGGTTGTTGTTGTTGTTGTTGTTGCTGTTGTTGTGGTTGTTGTTGTTGTTGTTGTGGTTGTTGTTGTTGTGGTTATTGTTGTTGTTGTTGTTGTTATTGTTGTGGTTATTGTTGTTGTTGTTGTTGTGTTGTTGTTGTTGTTATTGTTGTTGTTGCAGTTGTTGTTGTTGTTGCTGTGGTTGTGGTTGTGGTTGTGGTTGTGGTTGTTGTTTAGCCCCAGGTACACCCTGATCATAGTTACTCCCAACCGTGACCATCACTTATTTGATTCGGATATAGTGGATATAATGCAGTTACGTTATCCAATGCATCCTTCTTTGCTGTTGTTGCTGTTGTAATAACCATATATGTGCCTTGTGAGTGAAACACGAGCGTGACGTGGGCCGCCGACCCATCTGGGAGAGTGGTGACTCCAAATGAGAACTCGACGCGGGCCGAAATCACCCGTCCAACCCATGCCAGCATGGAAAGCGGACGTAAAACGATGATGATGATATATATATATATATAAAATATTACAAAGGCAACCAAACTCCAACAATGGAAGTGCAGTAGTTCACTCAGTTTGACATTGTTGATTTCTATCCTTCAATCTCTCAACCTATACTCATTAGCGCCCCAAATTTCACCAGAAAATACAAACATAGCCGACATAGGCAGAAATTATTTAAAAAAATGAAAATAAAAAGAAACTACTGAAATATCTGGCGTTTTATTCTTGGTTTCTTACCCACTAGACACTCCCTTAATTTTGACAATTAACTTTCTCACTTGTCTAATAACATGACTATGGACAGAAATAGTTCAATCTCATATTTTGTTAAAGTCTAAATTTATGAATTATTTGTTGATACCAACATTGGGTAACGTCCTTGCTTATACCTGTTATAGCTATCAGTTGAAGGTTGCACCAACTGGCTTGGCAGATCTATTTAAAGCAATTCCTTATTTCTATACACTTCTATAGTTTTTAGAATAACTTTGAATAACTTTGAATTCAATCCTGTATCTTAACACTTAATCACTTACTTGTTTTCTGTTATATTCTGATTAAATAATCTGGTCATTTTACCAATACTGAATGGAAAAATAACAGAGCAGAGTGACATCTGTAAGAGAGTATTAATGTCAACTAACTGACTACATAAGTAAATCAGTAGCTTTTGTCACCCAAGGATTGTAGTGTAAGTCATAAAACATTAGATTGTATATCTGGCACATGCAGTTTGTAAGCATTCAATGACCTAGCTCTGCTCAGTCATATGTGACAGGAACCTGCCTTCATAACATGTCTAGAGAATTAGCTTTTTTCTATGTCTACAAAATTATCCACTTAAATTATTTTAATTTGTGTGAGTATCACTTTATCTGCTTCAGAGCCATTGAAGTTAGATAAAGTAATAGAAGGCTACACCTTTCTTACTTGTGTTACTAATTAGAAGATATATTAAAGGAGACTAGGTTCTAGATACCTATTTTGTGGATAGCAAAATGGTTTCCATTGCTCAACCAATGAATTTCTTTCATTCATATTGTGTACATTAAGAGAGCAGTGTAATGAAGAAAGACTAGTTGACAATACTTCACAAAGTAGTGCATATAGAATCTTGAACATATTCCCTGCTATTGCATTGTATGAACCCAAAGCTAGCTCTCTATTCAACTACTCCATTGTAATTGCTATCAGTGAAATTCTAAAACTTTGAACTAATGTTGTTGATAATCCTTACTTTGCAGATGTCTGGATAATTGAGGATTTTTTTTCTTTTAAGAATTTAAAATGGAAGAGAAGTCGTACATTCTTTATAAAGTTTACTTCAATTATTGTCTGTCTAAAATTATTCATTATAAAATTAAATTGTTGCAACAGACAGTAGAATGAAAATTTGTTTGGAGAAAATGACAAGATAATTCTCAAATTATGGCACAGTTCCAATAAGGTATAAAATTAAAGATTGTCAATCTGCTGGTGAGAGAATTGCTTTATGTCATACAAAGTGTTTGTTTACCTGCCAGTGCATCAAATTACTGAGAGCGAGACAATACTAGAAAAAGAACAACTTATATTAATTAGTGTCTATCTAATTAAAAATAAACTTATTACTACAATCCTATTTAGTTAACTTTCACATAAGCAAAGACATAAAAGAGAACAACAAAGTTACCGTAATAAAACAATATTTACAGGAACCAGTTTTTATCAAAATTTTCTTTAAAATTATTCTATTTCTCAGGTACCACCAACCTCACCCTCCAGACACGGTCAGCCCTCCTGGAAAACTGAAGCGTTACCTTGTAGATAATTGTGTACGTTTTGCAGAATCGTATGAAAGGTTCTTAGAAAAACGATATCCAAAAGTGTTTGAGGTTTACAGGATGTTTAAAGTTGGTAAGTATTTGAAAATAAACAACTGAAAAAACAACCCAAATTATAGCTTTGGAAATAATGGTTTTCTAACTGTTTACTTCTTTTAAATTTCTATATCTTTTGGTTAGAAACTTATTACTTCTTTGCCATTGGTCATCAACATTGTCATCAATATCATTTCAGTTCATGTTCTTCATAAATAAGATATTGAGTCAAAACATATTCATCACTATAGAAAGCTGGGGTAATATTTTAAATTCTAGACTACTGTCATTAAGGACAACTTTTGTCCTTCCTAATTTCAATCTAGTTATGTTGAAGCAGACAGGAAAGTCTGATGATTAAAACAAATATATTAACAGTTATAATCTAGTAACCTTATGTAATCAATTAGATTCTGACATTATATAGTTAACACAAACAGTTCACAAAGTCAAATAAGTTAGTTTGCTATGAGGAAGAGGAAAGTCTGACGACGTTGCAGGCAGAGCCTTCCTGTGAGGAAAAGGAGAGATAGCTGACATCTCAGGCAGGGTACTTTATCAGATCTTTCCACTTCCTCACAACAAACTAACTTATTCCTCTTTGTGAATTGTTTGTATTTGCCGACACAGACCATCACTTGTTTTCTCAGATTCTACTGTTTAACTTATATAATTAACAGTTTATTATTTGTTTATTTGTGAGAAGTCAAAATCAGTTAAAGCTCTTTATTCATGCTACTCATTGTTAACTTGGTTTCACAGCTGCATGAAGCGAGAACTTTATAAGTGTCAATGTTTCGTAGTACAGGCCAGAGATTACAACCACTCCAAATGTTATTGTCTTCACACTTTGGTGGAAATCATTGAAGACTTTGTTTTTGTGTAGTGTGTCCATTGTAATTCAGCACACCAAATTACACCCTTCCATTCAGAGGGATAAGAGAAGCATAATGGATTATAACTGGGAATTGAAGACAGGTTATGGAGTTGGCTTGTCAGGAGATTTCCATGACTTTACGGTATTTACAAGATTCACAGACAGAAAATGCTGAAGTTAGGAAAAAATTAATAATCTCAGAACAGAATATATTGGTACATGTACAGTTCAGTTTATTGTCATTGTATTTTCACATTATGATTTCTTTGTCATTTCATGATAACTGGCATATTGGCAATGTATGTTCATGAAAACTACAAAAATAGAAAAATATACTTGATATTTATACATTCATATATGCAAGTAAAGTTTTATCATCACCATTTTAATGTTCATTTTTTCATGCTGGAATGGGTTGGATTGGTTGATAGGATTGCATATTGCTACTCTTCTCAATATTGTATAATCTTGTCCATGAGGCCCAATAGCATGATATCCTTGTCTTGCTCTACCATTGAGCTCCATCCACTGTCAGCATGGAGAAAACCAAGATATACTGATTGACTCATTTAATTTTCCTAAAACAATTGAGAATTTTTTTTTCTCCATTCTGTCACTCTTTCTCAATATGTTTTCCCTTCTCTATAATTGTTTCATAGTACATTCTCTTTTTGTAATTGTTTTTGTCTTTCAAAAATTGTTTTTAATTTAATTTTATAATTTCCTATTCTGTCAATGAAAATCTCATCCAAAATAATTGCTTGTAATTAACTTCTTCATTTATTTTATTTTGTTGATGTAAATAGTTATCTTCATTTCGTGCACCTCCCCACTGTATGCTACTTGTTTCTTTTGTTCCCCTTTAGCTACCTCATACACCACTTCCATCTGTATGTGATGGTTGACTGCTCTTTGTAACCTGTGATTTCTCTTTCAGTAAATTATGACTATTTCTTGTACTCCCTGTAAAAGTTAATTAATCTGCAAAGTTTTACTTTTGTAGGTATCCGTGATTTTATTGCTGACACCCAAATGTATTACAATGTGACTACAGAGTTGTGGACAGGTAAAAGTCTAAGCTGTTTCTCACGCAAGCAACTTGAAATTTATAAACAAGTAAGTAAATAAATCATTAACAACTTATTCAACTTTTTGTCTTGTGATAGAAAGAATATCAGTGTTGACATGTGTTGTAGAGATGAGTTAAGTTGAGTATACAATCTGGTTTTTGACTTTTAATTATAACCACTTCACATATATTGTAAATACATGGAGGGCCAACCATTTCATTTCTCCTTCTCTATGGCCTTTTTGTAAAGAATCAATGTTGTCTAGTTAATAAGGAGGTTGACACCTAATCATATTAGAAAATAGTTTTAATTATTTAACTTCTGGCTTGGTTAACTTGCATGAGTAAAAATATCCTCCTTGTTCAATTGTTCATAATTCTTTTGTTGTTTTTGCATCCATTTCCAATATTTCATGGATGAATTACTCTGCAAATTCAGTTCTTTGTCCTTATGAACTTGTCACCTTCTACTAACGCACTAAACCTCAGATCCTATTCCTTTACCCATTATCTATAGCCTATCTCTGCTGTCCAGTCTACACTCTATATTCAAACTTCACTCTGAAAAGTAGTGTCTGTGCATCTGCAGAATTCACTTTCCCAGCTACCTAGCTCTTTCATCTGCTTATCAGCTTTAAGGACTTCCAGTTACTCTGGCTCAAAGTCTTCCTTTCTCACTCCTCTAAATTCAACTGCTGCCACTACTGTACTCCAAACTCCTGCAACCACCTTCTCTCATCCTGCATTGAAGAAATCTATCTCATTTCACCCCTTTCTGAAGTCATCGTTCTTGAAGATTTCAGTGTTCACAACTCTTCTTGGCTCTCACACTCCTCCCATACCAATGCTGCTGGTGCAGAAGCTAAATCTTTTAAAATCCTGAACTACTGCAACAATTAGTATTGTTACCCATACAAATCCCTGATTAACACATAGACCTCCCACACACTTTTGATGGCTTTGTCATCTCCAAACTCCCACCATCTCTACACCTATTGGGTAGTACAAGTACTGCCTAATTACCACTACCCACTACACTTCCTATCTCCGGAACCTTATAACAGTTTAAGTTAATTAACTGGTTAGAGTCCACCAGTTCTAAGCTAATTATCCCTGGCAGCAAATGTACTTCACCCTTGACCCATCAAGACGTCTAGGCAGGTGACTGAAACCATCATCTTAGGCATTTCTCTTCACACCCATACACACAACCAAAAGCCATAACACCTAATCTCTCAAGTGGTTCAAATATCACTGAACTGCAGCAATACACACAAAGAACATGGCTTACAATGCCTGGAAAAAGTCAACCACAGCTTTTACCCACTACTGCCACTCCTATAAGGCTACCACCTAAGAAGCAAAAGATGCCTTCCTACATTCAACAGCTTGCAAGCTCTCCTGCCTCCCAAACTGCACCTAGTTGTTTTAGTCCCTTGCCAAAAGGTTCTCTACTAACTTTGTGAAATCCTCCTATCCACCACTCCACAGCCATGATCCTTCTTTAAGTAGTACCCTGACAGAGTGAGATTCCACATTTGCTGCCCATTTTGTATCCAATTCAATATTACTCACACTTGGCAAAACTCCACCCAGACTTTCCTTCTTAACTCCACCAGACTCACCCCATGTACCCAAGCACATCAAGTGTGAAAACACCTCTGGTCATTTCAAGCTAACAAGGCTACTAGCCCTGACAATGTCCCTTCCATTACCTTCAAATATTGCACACCAGAGCTGGCTCCTATCCTTGATAAACTCTCCAGTCTTTCACTCTGTACAGGAATCTATCCTCATCTTTGGAAACATGCTACAGTGTGTCCCAATTCCAAATAAGAGCAACTTCTCTGACCCTGCCAACTATTGACCTATCAATCTCACTCGCAACATCACAAAGGTGATGGAAACAGTCATTGACATCATTTTATCCAACTCCTTGAATTCCCTTCTCTCTTCAGTGACCACTGAAGAGGCTTCAGTAAAGCCTGATCTACTTTAGAACCTGTTCTCTTATGTCACTCACCACTAGTATCCCTCTCTTGAGAAATTCAGCAAAAACAATTTCATTAAACTTGACATCAGCAAAGCATTTGACTATCTGCATATGCATCTCTTGGTTAAGTTGTCCATCTATGGGTTCCATGTGTCTCTTTGATCGAAAGCTACCTGTCAGATCACAGTATGCACTCTCTGACCCACACTGGTGTGCCCCAAAGTTTGGTTATGTCACCCACACTATTCTTTCTGTACATCAATAAAATTATCGCTGTCACCTCTAACAACACCCACTCATGCTAGTGATATTACTTTTCATTCGTCCCTAACATTCTGCATGTAGGTGTCATCTACATGCAACCTAGACTCTTCATATCAAACCTGCACTCCCTCCATGAAAAGAAACCTTGAAAACATTCTCAACACCACAAAGACACAATCACAGCACATATCAACAATCTTTTACCCCACCCTCTCTAGTCTTGGACAACATGCAATTAAAACCCTCAAAGTCACTGCAAATACTAGGCCTCACAATCTCTGGTGACCTTTCCTGGCAATCTCATATTCATAACATAGCAAAAACTGCATCCCAGTCTTCTCTCTTGCATACTACATCTGATTCCTCTTATACCCAACTTATCTCTCAGTTCATTTGTGCTTTGTCGTTCATGCACACTGACATTACACATCCAACGGAGCATGCTCGCCTCTTTCCTTTCAAGCCAAAACAGATCTTCAGCATTCAAGGCCCAGGTTTCGCTATCATGCAGTATTGCACTTCGTAAACAAGCATCACACAATCTGCCCTTCACTCTGAGAGAGAAGATCTTTGTTGCCAGCAGAGGTAATAGATCCCTAAACTTTTTCCATCCTGTTCTCACTCTAGCTACTATGCTCTCAGAGCACCCACCTCCACTGCTGATGACGTCACCTAGGTAACAGAAGTTGTCGACTACTTCCAGGCAGCCTTCTGAACAGTTGAGGGAATTTATTTCACATGTGCTATGACAGATTTCTCCTTTGCATCTGCCACATGTGAAGATAGTCTTCTCAGGCAGCTACAAATATAGCTACAAATAAAACTGAAGTGAAACATAACCAGTGCGTGTGTTTTTATTGGCAGTATGACCCTCCCAAAATACAATAATAATCTGTTTCAACACACGATTTCACATCAAGAATCTTGCAAAACAAATATAAAAACGAAACTAAATAAAATAGGCAAAAAAACTATTTTTACAGAATTTTTGTTTGGTGGACGACGGCAAAGGTTGTAGTTAGCTCCGGATTTATTTCTACTGAATTACTACTGAACTTTCCGGAAACAGTTGACATAATATTGTATTGACATTTTTACACAAAGGATGTGAAATGAGTGAATGGATAAGGTGATGGAATTGGTGTTTATAGGTCATCAGTTCAAATCTTAATCATACATATTGAGAGGAAGTTCTTCAAAATTCAGTTTACTTGGTAGTATGTCATATAACTACAAATCATATTTCATGCCATTGCTACCATACAGGTCATACCATACAGGTCATACCATGCAAGTCATATATAATTTATATCATACAAGTCATATCATGAAAGTCATATCATATAAGTTATATCATACAAGTTATATCATACAGGTCATGTTTAAATCATATCATGCATGTCATATATAAGTCATTTTCTACAGGTCATAGTTAAGTCATCATACAGCTCATATTCAAATCATATCATAGAAATCATAGATGCCATATTAACCCTTGTGATACCAATCTAGGTAACAGAAGCTATCAACTACTTCTAGCAAGCCTTCTGAGCATTTGAAAAAAAATTATTTTATGGGTGCTTTTACTGCTAATTACACCTTTGCATCTGTTACATGTGAAGTCTTGCTTTTCTGTCAGCCTGCCTGTAATCCCACTACATCTCTTGTGCATCCATTGTTTACATTGAGTACACCATATGGAATTCCTACCTACCCCTTTTCTACATATCAAGCATGTCCACTTCCCAGATGGCAACAGAATCCTGTCTAGTTTCCAGCTAACTCAGACTTTTGTCTTTGCTTGGTTTACTATGAAGTTTCTCAAATCTAGGCTTTGCTTCTATGTTTGGAATAGATGACGATGACGACGACGACGACGATGATATATATATATATATAATAATAATAATAATAATAATAATAATAATAATATCCATTCTGAATGTTGACAATGAATAAATAAAGATCTCAATACAAGTTGTAGCAAGTAGAGAATAATACGGTAGATTTATTCAATCCTTACTGTAAGGATTGAATAAATCTATCGCACTATATATATATATATATATATATATATATTCAATGATTCATATTAATTTGATGATGTGGCACCATGTGGCACCGTGTGACACCGTGTGGCACCGGGTCCTACACAATGTTAAGAGTTAAACCCTCTTTCCACTTCATTTAACGACTCTCCACCATACACCTCTTTAGTTTTTGACCTACAGATATTGTGTAAAGCTTATTATACATGCTTTAAAACTCTTGACAAAATGTGTTTAAATGGTTATCTATCCATTGATATGGTTATATTGTTAACTGTTGTTTGACACGGTTAGATGGTTAACTATGGTTGACTGTTGGTTAACACGGTTAAATGGTTAACTATTGGTTGACTGTTGCTTGGCACGGTTAAAATATTAACTATTATTTGACATGGTTAAATTGTTAACCATTGCTGAACATGGTTATATTGTTAACTATTGGTTGACATGGTTATATGGTTAACTATTCATTGACATGGTTAAATGGTTAACTATTGTTTGACATGGTTAAATGGTTAACTATTGGTGGACATGGTTAACTATTGTTTGACATGGTTATATGTCTAACTATTCTTTTACTTGCTTCAGCCCTTTGGATGCGGCCATGCTGTGGCACCGCGGAGACAAGGCTAAATGGTTAACTATTGATTGACAAGGTGATATGCTTAACTATTGGTTGTCAAGGTTAACCATTTAACCTTGTCAATGAATAATTAACGATGTAACCATGTCAACCAATAGTTAACCATTTAACCAAATCAACCAATAGTTAACCATTTAACCATATCAGTCAGTGAAAAGGCACGTAGGTTACATTGGACAATATAGTCTTATATATATATATATATATATATATATAAAAAGAGTGGATGGTCACAGCTGGAACGGCTTTGATCATAGGTCTGCTCGATCTGGGCTTACGTGTTGATGCTCCCCTCCCACCCATTGGATAACCTATTCTTAGATAACCCTAGAAAACGACAGGATACCGACAATCCATTACTGACCTGGGGTGGGTGGGTAACAACAACAACAACAACAACAATGACGACAACAACAACAACAATAACAACAACAATAAACAGTAACCTATGAATCTAAAAAAAAAAAACCTACATTCTTTCATCTACATTCCTGCAGAGTAGATATACCCCCCCCCCACCACCACCACCATCACTCTACAACAGAAAGCGTAAATCGGGGAGTTTAACTAGCTAGTGCCCACGAGCATGCGCACCTGCATGCATGCTGATTTATTTATTTTTACTTTTGGCAAAATCTTCAACTTTTTGCTTTGCGTGTTTGATTTTAGTATTTTTTTTTCTTTACAAAAAAAAAATTTCTTACATTTTTTTCTCTGTGCGCAATAATAATAATAATAATAATAATAATAATAATAATAATAATAATAATAATAATAATAATAATCTTTTCTTTATTGG
>JAOPJM010525238.1:0-10425 GCA_027124095.1 Muusoctopus leioderma
TATGTATGTATGTGTGTACGTATGTATGTATGTATTTAAGTATGTAAGTATGATGTATGTATGTATGTATGTATGTAAGTATGTATGTATGTATGTATGTATGTATGTATGTGTGTGTATGTATGTATGTAAGTATGTATGTATGTATGTATGTGTGTACGTATGTATGTATGTATTTAAGTATGTAAGTATGATGTATGTATGTATGTATGTATGTATGTGTGTGTGTATGTATGTAAGTATGTATGTATGTATGTATGTGTGTACGTATGTATGTATTTAAGTATGTAAGTATGATGTATGTATGTATGTATGTATGTATGTATGTATGTATACAACTGAAGGTAAAAGACAAAAATTCTTCTTTCCAAAATTCTTAAACTATCCTTTAGAATTTGATATGGGTGAATAATACTATGATGTGTAGCAAAGCGTAAAAGAAGAGGGGGATGGTAATATCCTCATTGTGTATTGCACACGATAAGGAAATTCTCATTTTATATTCTACCTCGATGATTCCATCTATAATCAGGTATATGTGGACGTTACGTTGTATTGTAAGCTTAATATGTTCACAAAACCTCACCACCACCACCACCACCACCACCACACATAAGCGCACAGCTGCGCGCTACTTTAAATGTATTTCATACTCCTCACAGCAAATTAGGCCGTAAGCATAGCCGTGTTGTTGAGTTGACTTTGCAACAATGTAGTTCCCTGTTCGATCTCATTGCGCGACGACAACTTGGGCAACTTTCTTTTGCCATATCCTCGTATCGACCTAGACCTTGTAAGTGAAATCGGGTAGATGGAAACTGTGTAGATGCTCGTTGGATGAACTGTACCTGTAGTACTTGTTCTGATGTGGTAGACTTAATCGTCACCCGGTTTCACCATGCCAACTACTCTTCGGGACCTTTAATGGAGTCCATTCTATAGCGAGCATTCGGACCAGATTTCTGGTCTGCAGAATAACTTAATATCATAGGAGCAACCCATACATTGTGATTTCCTCCTTCATTTCTCCAACCGGTGTTGGAGGCTCTGCACACCAAAAAAAAAATATCATAGGCCTGCCCTTCCTCCCCTGACCAAGTCATAAATATAGCAATTAACATATCTCATTCTTTAATATGTTGCTTTAACTGCATTTATTCTTGACAATGAAGGTCATCAATTCTAGTTACTGCTAGAATGTAAGAATGTGTGTGTGTATATGTGTGTATATGTGTATGTGTGTGTATGTATGTGTATATGTGTGTGCTTGTTTGTGTTTGTCTGTTTGTGTTCGTTTGTATAAGCAACGAAAAAAAGGATAACAATATTTGGGACCAGGGATGATAATATGGATTTTATCTTTTATAGGCATAGATGACGTTGGAATCAATTTCACGCCAATTATATTCCAACGCCAATTGACATAGTAGTTTATAGTATAAATAAATTATTAAATTAAATTGTTAAATAAATAAATAAATAAAAGTAAAATAGAGGCTCAGTCGGCTCCGACAATGTGTATTCCAGTTGTTTGATCAAGTGAACTACCTACTGGTAGTATTATACTGTAAGTGACTGAGTATTCCAAAGACACTTGTAGTCTTAACATAATTCCCAGACATAAGTAGCGTGACACAGTGTCTGACAAGGCTGGTCCATTGGACTACACGTGCAGCCCATTCGACGGGCTTCCACACAGTTCCCGTCTACCCAATCTCACTCACAAGGCTTGGGTCGACTCGAGGGTATGGTAGAAGACTATTCCCAAAGGCGCCTCACGGTGGGATTGAACCCTGGAAATCCTCATTGCGAAGTTAATTTTGAACTATTCGGCCATGCACGAGCTTATATTCTTAAGCACACACCCACACACACACACACACACGCGCGCGCGCGCGCGCACGCACACACATCAAGTATAATATATGAAATAATATATGAAATAATATATAAAAATCATATAAATTGTTAGAATCTGATGTTTATGAACAGAGTAATAGCTGAACTCTTTTTTTATCGCTTAGTCAAGGGAGTGCAGCGCCCATCACCATTTTACAGGGCCTCCGAGACTGTTGGGCGGGAAGTATCCCGAGACCGGAGACCTAGCCATAATACTTGCAACATAATGGACTCTGCTAAAGGCACCCAAGGGCTTGATAGTGGCATTAAACCGGGTGACGGATTAAGTAAGCCACTGTGTGATTTGAACTCAGAACGCACACAGCCGGTACAAATGCCGACGCTCTAACGATTCCACCAGTCTACTACTCTGAACTGGTACTTTATCTACCTTGAAACGATTAAAGACAAAGTTGACCGTGGCAGGATTCGAACTCAGAGCTCAGTGAGCCGGTGTAAAGAATTCAAGTCACCCCCACCCCCCTCCAATTTCAAGTTACCTCCCGGTAATCTGAAATCGCTTTCCCATTACCCCCGGGGGTAGCCTGAACCCGATTTCTAATCACCCCTGCACTGTTTATATTACCCCACTCTCTGATTTCGCTAAAATTATCAATTCTAACGCTTACAACTCATGATACGTATATTGCATAAAACACGTGTAACATTCAAGATTGTAAGCTAGTCTTAAAATGTGAAAAAAATAAAATAAAAGTTGGAATTTTAACCATCCCCTAACATTTTTATAATGCCTTTAAAAAACACTTTGAACATCAGAGATTCTGAATCTGCAATTTTTTTTTTTTTTAATAAGTACATTGGTATTTTTGATTTGGATAAGAAATTGATTTGGATCAGATGATTTACAACAGCAGTATTTTTTTTTTTTTTTTACATAAATATGTTTCGTTTGTATCTGAAATGTATAAATATATATTTTGTTTGCATTTGGAAGCATTAGTTAGTTTCACTTTCTGATAATTTAAAATACTGTTGTTTCAGTTCGAATTTATCAAAGATAAAATGTAATTACAAATATATTTATACATTACAGATGCGAACGAAATATATATTCATTATAGAGAACAAAATATATTTATATACAAAACAAAATATATTTATACACTTTAAATGCGAACGAAATATATTTACATACAAAACAAAATATATGTATACACTCTAATCATTTGAAGAATGATTTGAGAGGAGTATTCTGAAATCATAGGGGGTAAGATGAAATTAACTTTAAGTTACCCCCGGGGGTAATTTGAAATCGATTTCATCCTACTCCCCGGTAATCTGAACACGATTTAAAGTTACCAGAGGTAAGCTGGAGTGGGGGTAATCTGAAATCGCTACACCGGAATCAGCCATGTTTGCCATCTCCATCTCAGTATAATTGGTAAAATACGTATCAATAATATTCAATCGAAGGAGTAGTGGATGTAAGAAACAGTGGAGACTTGATAAAATACTTTGCGATATTTACTTCTTTTGGGGGTTCAAATCCCATCGGGGTCGTTTTTAACTTTTATTATTCTGTGGCGGATAAATTGGTGTCACCATTCAAAAATAGGAACAATTTAAATGACTGACCTTCCCAAAATGGGTATTCTTGTACCACTGCTATAAATTAATTCAATAGACTATATACTGAAAGAAGTTCTTGTGGTTACGAAATTAATATTTATTTCATAACAGGTTAGGGAATTTGTTCCAGTTAGTAAGATATCGGCTCTTACAATGCATTGTTCGCTACCACACGCTCTGTGTTCGAATCACACACAGGTAGCCTTTGTAAAAAAAAAAATATTATGAGACGTGGGAGTGTATTCATACGATTATAGTACTGTTTTGTACAAAATGAAATTTCTTTGTACAATTCTTCTTGTATATTTCCGTTCCATGCTGTACTGCACATCGGGCTGTCTTTTCTATGAGAACAGGTTGCTATCCGCTCGTTCAACCCTTCTTCATTTCTGGACAATGGAAGGCTGTTAGTGGTCTCTTGCGACCCTTCTCACGGTGCAACGTAGCTGATTCCGAGAGACAGACAGACAGGCAGACAGACAGACAAAGAAGAATCTACTTCAGTATTTGACTGGTACTTTATCTATCCTGGAAGGATGAAAGGCAAATTTCACCTCGGAGAGATTTGAACTCAGTGAGCTAGAACCAACACCACGATGCTCTTAACGACACTGCTAATTCGATACTGCTTCTTTATGCAATACTAATTAATATTTTAAAAAAAATTCCAATTCCATTATTATGCGAAGAAGTAACTGAATGAAAATAAAGAACAATATCCATCAACTTGAGAGAGTAAAACAGACCATAAAATGGAAATTCTGAGATTTATTTTACAACAGTTTTGTATTGAACACAAATTCTATTGTTGCATTACTATTCAGTTCTAGTTCCTACACATGTAGTTTAGAAATGACATTGATGGAAAACCTGATCTACTGGATGAATCAAGTAATTAAATAAACAGGGAGAATAAATGAAGTGATAAGGCATTCCACAACACTAAGCTCTGATATAACGGCAGTAATCAGTCAATACAGAGCAATTTCAAACTGGCATTCACTGTAATGCATGATAAGCTCTTGGAAGGAAGGACAACATAGAGTTTAATATGTCCAACAGAATTTCTAGTCGTGGTTGGCATATGTTCAGCTGAAACTGAATCAAAATTGGTGAAATCTGCTCCTACAAAGAAAAGAGAAATAATGTCCAGGTCGCTCATCTTACTGCCACTATTACAGTATTGTAATCTAATTATAGTTATTATCGTTAAGCATATACAGGAATTTCAGAAACAAAATTATTGGTATATAGCACAAAGGATTCTTATTACAATTAAATTATATAGCAGAAAGAATCAAATAAAATTATTGATAAGTTATTATTTCAGGTAAGACTTACATGAGCGTTGATAGATTGTTCGTTGCGATAGAAACATACCTTTAGTTAAGTAAGACTTAATCCGTCACCCGGTTTAACACCACCACCTGGTCCAATGGTGCCTTTAACAGAGTTCACTCTGTTGCAAGCATTCGGGCCAGGGCTCTGGTCTGAGAATAACTTCCTCACACCAGTGATGGACATTACCCTTCCTCTTCTGAGCCATAATAAAAAGCTATTTGTTTATATAAAGTTTACGCTTATATTTTCCCCTTTTCTTTTACAACAGTTTTGTATTGAGCACGTATTCCATTGTTGTATTTCACCAATTTTGATTCAGTTGTAGTTCCTACATATGTAGTTTAGAAACGACATTGCCAGAAAACCTGATGAATCAAGTAATGAAATAAACAGGGAGAATAAATGAAGTGATAAGGCATTCCAGAACATTAAGCTCTGATAAAACGGGGCATTAATCAGTCAATAAAAAGCAATTTCAAAGTTCTCTATAATTTCCTATAGTATATGTAACTATACTAACGGACGAAATTATTCCTTTTTATTTATAAGAGCATATAATTGTAGTATATATTTTATTATCGAAGAGTAAATTGCATGAGACTTATCGAGCTTAATTGTAACAACTATTTTGGAAAGTTGGCTACATCTAGATAATTTTTTGGCTTGCATATACTACATTGCAAAACATGAAATCAAAATTGTAACTAGCGTCATTGCTGATACCAGAGAGAATATAATTCTGTCTTCTACAGCTAATGATAAAGATTAGAGATTCAATAGCGAATTATCTAAAACCATATTACCAATAAGTGGGAGTAATGGTTAACCACTTCTATCAATGACTACAAAATAATGTTATACCAAACCTTGCAATATTCTAGTTGTGTCCTTATTGGCCTCATACCATTTGGCGGTTTAGTAGAGCTAACTGAATTTGGAGCTGGACGAACAAATCTACTGAAACTCCCGCTATTGTATATTGTACATTACGTGTTTTCAAACCAGAGGTATAATATATTATTAAATGCAATATAAAAATTATATTCTATTTTGTTCTAATTTTCCGAAAACTTGACAGCCATTTTTCGAGATTGTTGTTAATTGAGAAACCAAACCACAAACGTTATTTCCCTGATGCTTCAAACAACATTCTTTCATTTAAAAAGTAATTTTCATTGTTAAATATAACTTGTCTCAGTGTTCTGCTTATTTATGTTGCAGTTATTCGGTTGACGCCTCTCGGTATCTATTTTTTTATATAATAACCAGTGTTTAATTACATTCAATGCAGAAATTAAATCCTTCCGCGTGTAAAATCCATGGAAGAAAGAAGAGAGTATCATCATTATCCACAGCAGCAGCAGAAGAAGAAGAAAAAGAAGAAGAAAAAGAAGAAGAAAAAGAAAAAAGAAAAAAGAAAAAAGAAAAAAGAAAAAAGAAAAAAGAAAAAAGAAAAAAGAAAAAAGAAGAAGAAGAAAGGTACGAAATGTGCTGGAAATGTGCAGAGCAATTGAGGCGGGAATTAAGGCCCTGCAGAGCAGACGTGCCCAAATTCAGAATTAGGCTTTACTCCTTGTGTTTACGGGTCCCATGAGAGCCAAAGTGTTGAAGAACACCGCAGACTGAGAAAAGGTGGTCAGAGTCGTGGCCAGACGAGTTAAAGTGTCGAATTACGGGTTTTTCGACACCCTCCACGCACTTATCCTCCCTTCGCCTTCCACCCTACGATCTCGGCCACTTCAGCACGCCCTCCTTCGCAACTTCCGCTTTCCTCTACCCGACCCAGCCATCGCCCCTATCCTATCCTTCGAAAAGGATAAAAATCTACGCGGCCTTCTAGTCAGTATTCCCATCACCTCTAGACCAGCCCAAACTGACACATCCACGTACTTTAACCTCGATGCTTTACTTGTTCCTTCATTTCGCATACAACTACTCAACTAGATCCGAAGTCTACAGTCAAGGTGATCGACCATTTTTACTGCACGTTCTCCAACTGCATTCCTTACAAGCGCTGCATTGCACTATACATTGATGAAATGGGTTGCCTTTTCAGAAACAAGTTCCGTGAGCATTTGGTGGACGTTCATAATAACGTCCGAGGAGTCCTCAAACCTGGCAAACCTGGAGCCGAGATTTTAACACACCCGCTCACTCCTCTGTCTACCTCTCAGTTTGCGGTGTTCTCCAACACTTTGGCTGTAATTCAAAGACCCAACGTTGTCACACATTGTGTCACGCTGATTCTGCCTGGGAAATATGTTAAGGCTACACATGTCTGTGGAATACTCAGCCACTTACATGCTAATTCAAATAGCAGGTAGTTCAATTGATCGAACATCTAAATACTCATCGTCGAAACCGACAAAGATCCATTCACTATATGTGTACGCATTTCTTGGTTATACATGTTGTGTACAGTTTTGTGCATACACTGCATATATGACTGTATTCACTATGTATGGCATAAGATATTGTGCTTGTTTACTCTTCTATTTATCATCTCCATCCTTCGCTCCCTTTCCCACCACTCATCACAGACTACTATACATTTCTACCAATCCACTCTCTGAACAATTTGTCTTTACAATTCTGACCACTCCTTAAAGACACAGTACTTTACATTCTTCCCAGCCGCTATATTCTTTACATTATGACTACTCATTACTGATCCCTATTCTCTGCTAGCTGTTTCTACCCCTTCTTTTTCCACCTTGTTTATGTGTGCGTCTATGCTATTGTGTATGTGTCTCTTTGCCCATCTCTCACTTGACCACCTCCCTCGCATTTCAACTGACCTGGTTCTTGTTACAAACGCTAGCACCACTCTCTCACGCTTCACCCACCCCCACCCCCACCCAACCCCCCATTGTATAGCACTCACACTACTGACACCACCTCTCATTGGCTCTTTCATCTCTCCCTTCCCACATCAACTTCTCGACATCATTCATTTAGCTTATTATCTTCCTCATTTGTAATTTCGTGACCTAAACGTCACCCATCCTGATATTTTCTCTCCCCGATGAAGGGCAAGTGCCCGAAATATTAGATTATTTCACTCTTCGTGGTAAATCAACTCACTGAACTTTTCTACGAACTCGCTTGTTGAATAAATTTTGCTGCTGCAGACCATCACCGTTTTCCTCAGTAATTCTATAGTGTATCCGTGGAAAATCCACGGGTGATAAATACTCAGTTTTATAGTTAATTATTGTGGCAAACTGTATTTAAAGAGATTAATTGAATAAAGTTCATGTTCGTCTTTATCATTTAATAAATAATAAAATATACATACAATTATATACAATTATATACATATATACATATATATACATATACATATATATACATATATATACATATACATATACATATATATATATATATATTGCCACAGTTTTTATCTGACCAAACTGGAGCGTTTGCTCTTTCCCTTCCTGTTGTGGGGACGCGTTCCACTGATCAGAAGATCCATCTGCTGCCAACATTCTCTGCTCGAAGGCTTGGTATAAACATTCGCGGGCATGCTCTGAGGCTGCTACATCCACAGAAATTCCTGGAAGGTGAGCAGATGTGGTCGCTCTTGTCAGGTATGTATTCCCACAGCTCTTTTTTGTTTACGAAACTACAGTCCTGCATCAAGCGAAAACCAGGATTGGGCACCTGGCATCTGGAATACTGTGAGGCGCTCACACTTCTCTACCAGTCAGGCGATGAGGTTAGTGGAACATCAATCACTATACCCTATAGGGAACTGGTGGCGAGGAAGAGCAGCAACGTTCTCGAGGGTACTCAAAGCTGTCGATGAAGGATCAAGTGAACAGTCTATTCCGGAAGACTTTCATCCCTGGGACTATGGACAACTTCACGAAATCCCTGGCCTGTCTCCCGAGAGAAACCGGCATTGCCGTTATCTGAGATGCACGCAGAGCGATGTGTACGAGCATTGCTGCTTTGTGGAGTTATATCAAACAGCTGTTCTCACATTTAAGACGAATTCGGCTATCAGCCGAGCGCATCGTAAGGTTTGCTCACACCGCCTTCCTTTGGCTGGAAAGGGCAAGCAGATATCCTCTATCTGGTGGCTATATCGGAAGAGATTGTCTAGTGGACAAGGCTGATATGACTACAGACACTCCTTTTCGGCCAACTCCTCATCAACTTCTTCAAGTTTCACTTGGAGAGAAAGATGAGGGTAGGGAGGGAGGTGCTGCCCTCCAGCAGTGAATTAACTGAAAGGTGGGCGAGAGTGGAAAGAATTGCCCGAGTGAAAGCGCCTATTTTAAAATTGCGTCTGTGAGCCGAAGAATACAGCTGGGAGAGGGCATTGCCTTTGGCAGTAATAGTAATCCGGGATCCATGAGGTTCTCTGATTGGTCCCAGGTAGATGGCCCCCTATTGGGACGTTTCATGTAATATATGTTTTTCTTTCCTGTTTTCCATACTTGGTCCAAATCCCAGTTTTGTAACTTGTCCTTGTAATTTCCCTTCATTGTTGCCCTTGAGGCAATAATAAAGAAAAGATTAATTGGTGGAGTCGTTAGTGCGTCGGACAGAATATCTTGCAGTATTCGAGTGTAGCTCTGTGTCACTTGACTATGTGCCGAGTTTTGTTTTGGTTTTGTAGTTTCTATTGTATTGAAAGTGTTCTATGTGAGATATGGTTGCAGTGCCTAGCGGTACTATTTTCTGTATGTCGTGCATATTTGTAAGTCCTGAATTTTTGTTTATGTATTTGTCAGTATGATTTTTAATCATTCCCAAGGCACCTAATATTATTGGGTTTCTTTCTGTTTTCAACCCCCGTACTCGAGTTAATTCAATTTCCAGACCTTTATATTTGGATAGTTTCTCCATTTATTTGAGAGATACATTATCATCTGTTGTAACTGATAATTCGATTAGGAGACACTTCCTTTCTTGCTAGTCCTTAGCCGCAATATCTGGTCCATTATCATTGATCTCTTTGTCTGTGTGTATTGACATATACCAGTGTAAGGTTACTTTGTCCTTCTTTGAGAAGGTATATTCTATCTATATCAGCTTTAGGGTGGTGTCTCGAAACCCTGTAAGCAGTATCCTTGTTTTTTTCTATCTAAGCTCTTCAATTCACTTAACTTCCTATATAATATTTTGAAGCTGTAGTATATAACTGGTATGGCTAGTGTATCTTATTTCAAGCATCTTATTTCAAGCATCGAGTTTAGTTTTTAATAATAGTAGATTTCTTTTCTGATATTGTCTTTCATTTTCAACTGCACCACCAGGTGCACCTCCATGTTCCTGGGGTGTGTGCAGCTTTGTGTGCTTTTTTCTATTTTTTATGGAGGTTTAGCTTACTATTTCTGGAGCTGTTTTACTGTGTGTTCTGTTGTGTCTAGCATGTGGTACTTGGCTGGGTAGTGAATATGTGTGGTCAGTGTAACATTAAAAAAATTGGATCTGTCCATTTACTAGTGTTGTAGTGTCGGGTGTCAGGTGTGTGGGTGTGTGTGTGTTGTGTTATTTTATTGGGTATTAACTCCTTAGTTATGTGTAGTGTGAGTTGTGTTATTTTATTGGGTATTTATTGTCTGGGATGTGTGTTGTGTG
>JAOPJM010525244.1:0-10424 GCA_027124095.1 Muusoctopus leioderma
TAAATATATATATATATATATATGTATAATATATATATATATATATATATGTATAGAGAGAGAGAGAGTGAGAGAGAGAGAGAGACAGACAGAGAGAGAGAGATACAGTGACAGAGAGAGAATTGTTTTCACCTAGATCATAGGCGTTTGGTTTTTATTTTTTCCAGTACTCCATTTAATTCGACTTAGTTCAACCAACTGTGGAGAGCAAGCAACAAACCACTGAGAATGTTGTCTGACATGGTTTAGTGCCATATCATGGTAAATATTTATCATGTCTCGTACGTAACTCTAAAATGAACGCCCTCTCCAAGCCAAAGAAAAACAAGAGACAAGCCCTTTGCAGGCTTAAAATTCCTTTTCACCATCATCAATACGAATACAAGAGGCCTTAACTAATTCACTCATCCACAGGGGCGGCACAGTAATATCAAAAGGTAAAAAAGAAAAACCAACTTACCTCAAACTTCATCATATTTCTTAAATTTGTAACTCAAAACCTTAAAGAAAAGAAATAATTAAATCAATTAAGTATGTAGACTTGTTTAGTTTAGTTTAAAAAATAAACAGAAGCAATGATATGGTAACACGAAACCGAACGATCTCTTACATTGGTACAAAGGAACACATTTAAAGGGGAGTTAAGTATTGTCAGTAGAATCTATCCAGTACATACCTGGTACCTATTCTATCGCTCCTTCTGTAGTCAGCGATGGGACGTCTGTGCAGTCATTTGACTTGCCAGAAATAGCAGCCAAGTCTGTCTCAATTCCCACCCTACTGTTGTTAAAAAAAAACAAAAAACGGAAGGACACATTAAATTATGTAGCCCTAGATATACTATGCTTTAAAGATTAATCTCCCCTCTCTCCTCGGAAGTGTGTTCGATCAGGTCTGACGTGAGGCTTTTAGATTTAGGCACCACCATCATCATCAGTGAGCCAACCAGGGAGTCTCAAGATAGTTACTTGACCTGCTAGAAATAGCAGCCAGATCTTCCTCAAATTATACCCTACTGATAATGGCTGAAAATATAACATACGAGATGATCATGGCTTGGACACCCCTGATCATACGTTAATTCGATGAGAGCCGACCTGGAGCTAAACGACAACAAATCCGATAGGGATGAAAGAAAAAGTGGGCCCTGATTAGAACGCAATACCTAAGATGTTTGTTGTTGCCGGAATGAGCAGACCTATGAACAAGGGTTTTCCATATTTTTTTCAGTGTATCCGGGATTACATTATTCAATGTGTCCATTTTTTTAAAGACGCTAGGGTGTGACATTGAAATGATTTGGCTGTTATTTCTACCAGGTGTAGCGACCACGTAGAGGCTTCCTCACATAATTTCAAAGACCAGATTTAAAAGGAAGTATACATATATAGTGTAGAGAGCAAGAAAAGAAAAGTCAATTACGGCAGGATTTCGGCTGTGAGCATAGCAGAGAAGTAAATACTGCCAGGCATTTTTAATTCGATGTTGTATTGTTTCTGTCACTAAACCACACTTCCAAAAACACAATAAATTTTGTTTTCTTTGTCAATGGAAAAGTCCATACATTTGTAGATGAGGAAGAAAAAATAAGAATTTATGAACTCCATACCTTTCCTGAGAGGCATAAGCAGCTTAAATGAAGTAAAACGATTTCAACTGTGAATCGAAGCAACGGCGTACGCGCAGCTTTTTGGAGTATTCCTTACAGCTTACTTAACGGTGCTCGACAAGATTTTGCATGTTCAGTCCCGGGTCAACCCAGATTGAGCAAATCTATGATCATAGGCGTTCCAGCCATGACAATACGTCTTTTTTTCAGCCATAGTGTATCTAAGACTATATTATCCAATGTGTACTTACGTTTTTTTCTTTAAAAAAAAAGGTACGATGCAATTTGTGGAAGATTTGGACGCTATTTGTAGCAAGTCAAGCGACCACATAGAAACTTCCTCATTGGATTAGTAAAGGGCAGACATTTATAAGTTAAGATTTAGTCGGCTGAATATTCTATTGTTCCCTGAGAGATGAAAGACAAAGCCGACCTGACTGGTATTCGACATTCTACACTTTTTACCAGTATATACCCACAAGAAAAAACAAAGAAATATTGGTTTATTTTCGTCCCGGTACAAAATCTCCATGTTAGGGTTAAATGCGTGTTTGTAACTTTCATATTTTCCCCAAAGCAACGCAAGTGATTGTTGGATTCGACCACGAATTGAAACTGAGTTGCGGCCTCATCTTGTCAGTTTACCTTGCACGCCACAATGAAGTAATTTTTCTTATAGAGGCTTTATAGGAGTAAGATTACGAGAGGTTTATACCTTTCCGAAAAAGTATTTGTTGCGGGCCAAAGTAAAAGGGAATGTTTCCATCAAGATAATTTTATAAACCGAAGGTAATTAGCAGCCATATGTTGAAGGAAGGGTTTCATTCTATCAACTATACCTCATCCTGTAGAAAAAATACTGTTTTTGCGTACCCCGTTTCTCAGTGATTTTACATACATTTCTTTACAAGGAACAAAACAAATTTTCATGAAGGGAGAGGAGATGTAGTCAATTTAATTGACCACAAGTATATTACTGGAATTGTAGTTTATCGACTACAGTGGGGAGATAAAAGAAGAAATTAACATCAGTATAATTTGAACTACGAACCTAGAATGATGAAACTAAATTGCGTATGGCGACACATTGCTTTTGGAACTTTGCAGCATAACAATAATGATGTATAACGTAGGCACACGGATACAACATTTTGGGGATAAGGTACAGTCAGCTGACTGGTTCTTATTTCATCCACCCCGTAAGAAGTTAAAAGGTGAAGTCGACTCTGGTGGAATTTGAACTTAGAAGGTCAATTGTTTGTAACTAAATATCGTAAGTCATTTTTAATGACTTAGTGGAAGAGGGGGAGGAAACGCAGCACCCATGACCCTTTTCAGGGCCTCCGATACTGCTAAGAGGAACGGAGGAAGTTATCCTCAATCCTAAACAGGGCAATGGATTAAACTTACTTCCCAGGAACAGGAATGTTCCCCTGACGAGCTTCCACAGAGTGTCTCTCAAGTAAATTTCACTCACATGGCTTTGGTCAACCCAAAGCTATGGTAGAAGACTTAATTTCCAAAAGTGTCACGCAGTGGGATTGAACTCAAAACCACGAACTTCTTAACCACATAATCATGCCTGCTTCCATTTAATCTGTTACTACTGAATATGCCAACCAGAATAACAATTTATGAAGTTGACCACGGCAGGATTTGAATTCAAAACAGCAGAAATAAAGATAAAACTAAATACTATAGGCGTTTCAAATAGAGTTATACCGTTATATGTTAATATGTAATTCTAGCATAGACCCATGGTCACTTATATTGAGGGATACATATAGCTATTATATCGACCCCCAGTAATTCACCAATACTTATTCTCTCGGCCCCAGAAGTATGAAGGGTACAGTCGATCCCGGTGGAATTGGATTTAAAACGTAAAAGAATGTAACTGTTGCAAGACGTTGTTGTTGTTTAGCTCCAGGTCAGCCCTCATAGAGTAGACCTATGATGAAAGGCATTCCATCCTTGATCATCCTGTTTGTTTAGGGGTATCTAGGAATATATTATCCAATGTGTCCTTCCCGCTTTAAGACGGTAGGGTGTTATTTGAGGGAGACTTGGCAGCTATTTCTAGCAGATCGAGCGACCACGTAGAGGTTCACTATCGTAGTAATCATAATTTCTAGCATAGACAACACCGCAGATTTTTTTGAATGTCAGCATAATTGTAGACACCCAGTTCGGCCATCGTCAACCACGACCTCCACTAATCCTCTACAGAATGTGTGGCCACACCAACTGAATTATCTACTGAGTTCACCTGAAAACATTTTAGATACTAAAGCGCCCACTACCATCACCACTGGATCAAATACTTTGATCCTGTCAAAGATACGAACAAAGAAAAAGCTCTAGTTACGAAATAATGCCAATGGATTTCCTTCGTTGAATCACTGTAGATGCGGTATCTTGAGTGCATATCTGTGCATCCGTATAGAAAGCATGATGAAATCCCTGCGGAGTGAGTGCAGGCAACAGATAGACTTCTCACGAACAGTACTTGTCCCTTCCGCAAACATTGGAAGAGCAGGCGTTCCAGGTATCTCAGATAGCGGTAGTGTGCTATTGAAGTGATGTACACCATAGCTACTTCAATAGTGCTTCCCAAGAAACAGTTTTGTCGTGGCCAGGTCTCGGAGAGTTTCACCACTTCGTTCGTTGCGTCATCACACTTCTCCACCTAGGAGTCTGGACCAAATCATGTACCCAAAACTTTAACCGTACCATCAGTTCAAAGATAATTACATGTTGATATGGACTGCCTGTCCTGCTGCCCGGACGCAATCTACCAATTTCTTTTGGTTTAAGCTTCGCTCTTATCAACTGCTCGTAATCAGCCATTTTAGCACACACTACCTCGATACACTTACGTATTCTGCACGAGCGAATGTCGCACTCCTCTATCCAAGCCCTAGCGGAATTTCCTCTCAAAGCGCCCAAATTTCGTAGTACAGATTTGATAGTGCCAATACAATCCCGTGCTAAAAGGGGTGAGAGTAAATATCCTTGAGAAACAGTGCATGATGACTAACGGCTCCGAAAAGTAACCGTTCACCTGGATCACCGAAGAGATACACGTGCGCGTATCTTTAATTCCACAGTTCCAATGACCGCTCCCCAAAATACAATGCCAGTTCATTAATACTAAAATACGGAATGTGTCCAGGAATAACTAATTATAATAACTGGACAACTCACACAGCACATATTCTACACAATGATTAACCAATAAAATATCACAACATATACTCCTACATAATCGCCACCCACTACTACAACATCCTACACACAAACAACTCATTCTACACAATTGCCACCTAATAATATTACAAAATTTACATAGTACATAATAGACAGAATTATCAGCCGACATTATATCGCACAACATAACTTATGAAACAATTACCATCCAATGAATTAACGGAACTCACATACAATACACAAATACGACACACTAAACATCATAAACAACAAAACCTCCCCTGACAAACAAAATCTTATTTGCAGAGCAGGTTCGAATCTACAATTGAGACATTTACTTTCGCTTATCATTCGTTCCGAAATCAATAGTTTGTAAATGGTCCGACGATACCAAGCTGACTTTCTTTCTTCTTCTCTCACTTTCATAAAGACACACACTCTAGGTGGTGGTGGTGGCGCAACCACCTATTAACGATTTCGAGACAATTTTCCATTTTCTAACTTTAGCGATATACGAGAGGCGGCGATTTGGTAGAGTCCTTAGAGCGTCGGGTAGAATGCCTTGCTGTATTCTTTCCGGCTCACTGCGCTCTGAGTTCAAATTCCCGCCGAGGTCAATTTTACCTTTCACCCTTTGGGGTAGATACATAAAGTACCGGTCCAGGGAGGTGGACTAGCAGAATCGTTAGATCGTCGGACGGGATACCTTGCGGTATTTGTTCCGGTTCTTTGCATTCTGAGTTGAACTCACATTGTGGCCTACTTGGGTGATAGACTTAATCAGTCACCAAATTTAACACCACCACCTGGCCCTTGGGTGCCTTTAGCAGAGTCCTCTCTGCTGTAAGAATTCGGGCCAGGTCTCCAGTCTTAGGATACCTTCCTCCCTGCCTCCCACCAGTCTCGGAGGCTTCCTGAGAAAGGATGATGGGCACTGCCCTTCCTTCTAAGTGATAATAACGGTACACATTCTGTTCTTTGAGTGTATAATACAGTATACAGATTGATCCCTATTGGTTATTGGTAACCTATTGACAGTCAGGTGGGTCAGGCTATTCAAGTGTTTAGTGACAGGGATCGAACCTGCACCTTTCGGTACCCTAACAGTGTACTTTCATACATTGTAAAAGAACCACTTCTTCTGCAACTTAAATTTTACCATACCCACCCTGCTATCCCGCACATCTGTAAATCTGAGACAATTTTGGCTTTGTAAGGAATCAATGTTTAATGTTACGATTCCGCAATGTTCGATTGACTAAGGTACGGAGCCAATAAGCCATTTATCACGGGGCCAAACTAAAAATGGGAAACAAACAGACTCAACACTACAAGTTAACAGTCGTCAATTGTACAGTACTCCTCTACTTGCAGTAGTCAAACGAGGGACCCTCAACGCGGTCGCTTAGCCTGCTAGGAAATAGCAACCAATTCTTCCTCATATTTCACCATCTTAAAAAAAGAAATGGAAGGATACATTGGATAATAGGGTCCTAGATATACTGTATTTGAAAAAAAAGAAAATAGGATGCCTTTCATTATAGTTCTACTCGATCAAGGTTCATCTGAGACAAAACAACCTGCGAAGGATACCATTTCTTTTGGTGCTTCTACATCTAAATGAACTGAGGAAGCGAGCGTTAACAGTCTTGGCCATAGTAACAAAAACATGCAGCGCCTATGGAAAAATTGTTGTACAATAGAGACCACACGTTAGGACAACACAATATATAAATTATTTGCTCAAGAAACACCAATTGTTTGTCACAGGACGCACGCACGCACGCACGCACACACACACACACACACACACACAGCTGGCGAATTGGCAGAGTGGTTAGTGGTCAACTTTACCTTTCATCATTTCGGAGTAGATAAAATAAAGTACCAGTCTAGGGTGGTGGACTGGTGGAATCGTTAGGGTGTTGGACGAAATGGCTTGCAATATTTATTCCGGCTCTTTGCGTTCTGAGTTTAAATCCCACAGTGGCTTACTTGGGTGGTAGACTTAATATGCCGCATGGTTTAACACCACCACCTGACCCTTGGGTGCCTTTAGTGGAGTCCACTCTGTTGCAAGCGTTCGGTCCGTGTCTCTGGTCTGAGGATATCTTCCTCTCTCCTTCCCACCAGTCTCGGAGGCCTTGGTAAAAGGGTGATGGGGACTACCTTCTCTCAAGACTAAGCAGTAAAAACAAGGAGTGTAGGCAGAGAGCTCACACACACGTATTAACAGGCACTGAGAGAGAGAGAGAGAGGAAGAGAGAGAGAGAAGAAGAAAGAAAGACTGAGATCCGTATACTCTTGGTAAGCATTTCACAATTCGGTTATATTTCTGATTGAACAATTTCACCTCATTGACACCTAGTTACCTTCTATTGCCAGCCAGTTAATACTTTGAAGAGAAATTATATTACACCACACGGCAATGTTATAGTGTATATTTACACCCTACGACAACATGTTATGATATAGTGTATTCATCCATCCATCCATCCATACATACATACATACATTATATATATATATATATATATATTAATGAAATTATTTACACTCTCACGATGTCAAAGACTTTGTATTCACTTCACTCACTTATCTGGCAATAATGGGTCTCTTAATTCCTACATAAGAACATTCTTTAACTGCCTCTTAAACGTTTGTTTTTGTTTTAATGCCAGAATATGAATAAAAATGTACAAGTGAGGTGTCAAGCGTCACAGCTGACCAACATAATATATGTACAGAATAGTTTATCGTACACACACGCTGTTTCGCAGGTACTGTATATATATAGTACCTGGTGTTGATCATGGAATGATATGTCACAAACTATGTAGTCTCGGCATAGTTGGAAAACAAGGAGAGTGGCTGCATGACTTCTTAAAAGACAGAAGCCAGGCTGTCGCAGTCAATAGAGCCCTCTCAAAGGAAACATTAATAGAGAGTGGAGTCCCCCAGGGAACTGTCTTGGGGCCACTGCTGTTTGTGGTGGCTCTCTCTGAGATGCCCTCGGTATTCCAGGCAGCCGCTCTCACTAGCTATGCTGACGACACGAAAGTAGCACAGGCAATCAAGAATTCGGCTGATGCTACTCTCTTACAGCGAGATTTAGATGTCGTATACAAATGGGCCGAGGACAGCAATATACAGTTTAATGACGGAAAATTTCAACTCATCCGCTATCAACGCGCTAACACAAATACACTGCAACAAAGTTACTCTGCACCAGGAGGGATTGAAATCCCTGAGTCAAAATCTGTGCGGGACCTGGGAATTGATATGAGCAACGATGCGTCGTTTCATGCGCATGTCACCAATATGGCGGCAATGTGCAGACGACTGGCCGGATGGATTCTGAGGTCATTCAGGACAAGAGACCGGGAAACCATGTTGGTTCTGTGGAGGACATTTGTCCTCAGCCACTTGGACTATTGCTCCCAACTATGGTCACCCCACAGTGTTAAATTAACTGCGGAACTTGAAGCAATCCAACGAAGCTACACTAAGAAGATTCCCCCAGTGAAAGAGATGAGCTACTGGGAGAGGCTGAAAGAATGAAGACTCTACTCCCTGGAGCGAAGACGGGAGAGATACGCAGTGATATATATATAGGAGATCCTGGAAGGGCTAGCACCAAACTTTGGCATTGAGAGCTGGACCAACCCCCGAACAGGATGTCAGTGCGTAGTGTCAAATGTCTCATCCTCCACACCTAGAGTAAGGACCAGATACTGCAATAGCTTGGGGTTCAAGGGCCCCCAGCTCTTAAATATGCTGCCAAAAAACCTGAGAGATCTATATGGTGTGGATGCAGATGTTTTCAAGAAACATCTTGATATTCTGCTGTCTAAGATCCCAGATGAGCCCACAGCACGCCAAGAAGCACAATTGAGGGCGGCAGTGCTAAACTCCCGCATGCACCAAGGAAGGACGGCTATTGAAAATGTAGCAACAATGGCGGGGCCCCAGCATGGCCTCAGCTCGTCGGCTTGGACAGGTTAAAGAGTAAAAGAGAATATATATATATATATATATATGTACATACGTATATATGTATGTATGTATATATGTATGTATGTATGTATGTATGTATGTCTGTATTCATGCATGCATGTATGTATGTATATATAAATATATATATGTGTGTGTGTGTGTGTGTATGTGTATGTGTATGTGTGTGTGTGTGTGTGTGTGTGTATATTATGATAATCATGATTTGTATATATGAAATTTCCATAGATAAAGAATGAGGGTCTTCTGATAAGTTTGGTGTATAGGAATGTGGAATGTGTATAGAAATGTATGTATGTGTGTGTGTGTGTGTGTCAGTGTGTGTGTGTGTGTCAGTGTGTGTGTGTGTGTCAGTGTGTGTGTGTGTGTGTGTATTATGATAATCATGATTTTTATGAAATTTCCATAGATAAAGAATGTGGGAAAAATTTTTTTATTTAATGTGAAGTAAAAATATAGTGACTACTGAAGACAAAAAAAAAACTAAACAAAATATAAAACAAAAACTTAAAAAACTATAAATATTTATACAGTAACTCTTAACATACTGTAAAAGATGTTCTAAGTTCTGTAATGATTCAGCAGAAAATGCTTAAAAATGAGCTTTTTGCAGCTTATTTATTATAAAATTTACAGGTAAGAAACAAATTCTTGAGGTGTTTTTTACACACAAATATTTCAGTTTCACCACATATTTAGTTCAATAATTCATATCAATTTGATGATATGGTATCGTGTGGAACCGGGTCCTACAGGATGTTAAGCAAGATTAATCATAACAACAATGGTATAAATTAAATATATGATTATAAACATATATATATATATATATATATATAACATTAAAAAAATACATATTAACATTGAGGATTTTTAACAATAATAATTACAGGAATTATGGCATAGATATAAACACTTCTGAGGAAGTGTATGTTATATTTAAGAAAAAAAAAATCCTTATCCATTAATATAGTTAACTCTTCAGTTTCTACTAAAATTTAAAAAAAAAAGAATTAACGTATATATATATATATATATATATATATTTATTTAAAGGTAGAAACAAAGTTTGAGGAAACTCGTTTAATCGAGTACTTTACCTGTCATCATTGACGCTTAATAAGGTACTTGGGAACATCTCATCCGCAATATTTGTCTTTTTTGATTTTAAGTAATGACTGCGACGTGATCACGGAACAAACTAAAATATCTGAAGTTGTCAGTGGGGTTTTGAATGAACGAGGTGGTTGTTATATTTGAAATTGGAGACATGTGGGTGCAGCGAGTGGGCGGTCTAATCTAATAGTATTTATTGCTTGTTTCTGTAGTTTTTATTTTTTCATTTTTAAAATGCTGTGACGGGGCGTGGAATATAAGATTGAAAGTGAGCTGTGTAAATATTTAAACAACAGCATTAACAAAAAAAGAATGATAATGATGATTTTATACACTGGCACAAAGCCAGAAATTTTTTTGATGGGGAGAGGCAAATCAATTACGTCGACCACAGTACTTGACTGGTATTTTGTTTATCGACCCGGGAAGGATGAAAGGTAAAGTTGACCTCAGCGAGATTTGAACTATATGTATA
>JAOPJM010525262.1:0-10424 GCA_027124095.1 Muusoctopus leioderma
AGGCTTCCACACAGTTTCCCTCTACGAATTTCACTCACAAGTTATTAGTCAGTACAAGGTATAGTAGAAGGTATAGTAGAAGGATAGAACCCGAAACCACGTGATGGCGAAGTGAACTTCTTAACCACAACAGCCAGAATAATATTTGCAATTCTGAAGGTTATGGAGTGGCAGAAATGATAGCATGTTTATCAGCAGGTAGCTCTGTCTATTTGGATTGTGAGTTCAATTCCTGTCAGGGTTGTTCTTTACCATTCAACCCTTTATGGTCAATAGGTGACAAATAGGCAGAGTCATTATAGCATCAGGTAGAATACCTTGCAGTATTAGCTTTGATTCACTACGCTCTGAGTTCAAATCCCACCAAGATCAACTTTGCCTTTCATCCTTTTGGGGTAGATAAATAAAGTACCAGTCTAGGATAGTGGACTGGCGGAACCTTTAGAGCATCAGATGGGATACCTTGTGGTATTTGTTCCAACTCCTTGCCTGCTGAGTTCAAATCCTGCGATGGCCTACTTGGGTGGTAGACTTAATCTGTTGCCTGGTTTAACACCACCACCTGGCTACCCTTGGGTGTCTTTAGCAGAGTCCACTCTGTTTCAAGCATTCGTGGCAGGTCTCTGGTCTGGGGATACTTTCCTCCCTCCCAGCAGTCTCGGAGGCCCTGAAGATGGGCGATGGGCCCTGCCCTTCACTCCTGACTAACCAATGGGCGATGGGCCCTGCCCTTCACTCCTGACTAACCAATGGGCGATGGGCACTGCCCTTCACTCCTGACTAACCAATGAAAAAATAAAAATAAAATGAAATATAAATATTTAATGCAAGTTTTGTAGTTGATTTGGATTAAAAGAATAAGGACCTTGATCATTTTGGGACGAACCTTACCAACATGATGAGAAAGGTAAGTAAGATACAAACACGGCACTAATAACATCAAAAGCCCTTTAAATGAACACATGAGTCTCTCACTATATCCACATATGTTATCTAACACAAAAAAAAAAAACTAAAAAAAACAACCCTGTGTGAATTAGATAATGCAGCACATTCGAAAACTCGTTTTAGATAACATTACTGGAGTTGATAAAAGACAAGAAGCCCCAGTACACACACATACATATATATAATATATCATAAACAAAAACAAAATAAAAGCAAAATCACAAGCTTCTCAATTAAAAATAGATAATAGAATGAAATGCTTTGCCATGCACAAACCATACATTAACTTGATGGACAACAACCTTTTAGCTAAACTCAAATATAGACTATGCACACACACACACACACACACACACACACACACACACACACACACATGCACGTGAACGCACACACACACACACACACACATGAGCACACACACACACACATGCACATGAGCACACACACACACACACACACATATATATGTTGTATTGGAAACATAACTGTGATCTAGTTTTGCCTTTTTTATCAAGGTTCTTTCATACTTTTGTATTGAGTTCCTGGCAGTTTATAATTAATAACAACAACAACAATAATAATAATTATGTCTAATATTGGCACAAGAAGGCCAGAAATTAGGGGAGTGGTTAAGTCGATCAAATCGATCCCAGTACTTGACTGGTACTTTATTTTATCGACCCCGGAAGGATGAAAGGCAAAGTTGACCTTGGCGGGATTTGAACTCAGAGCGCAGTGAACCGGAACGAATACTACAAAGCATTCTGTCCGACGCGCTAACGACTCTGCCAATTCGCCACCTTTAATATCTTTAATAATAAGATTTGATTTTTGAATTCATTTTTCTTTAATTTCCCTCAAGAAACAATTCTAATGGAAATCAAAGGTTACCATGAAATATATTCATCGAATTGGCAGAGTCGTTAGCGTGTCGGATAGAATACCTAGCGGTATTCGTCCCACCTCCCTGCACTGTGAGTTCAAATCCTGCCGAGGTCAACTTTGCCTTTCATCCTCTCGGGGTAGATAAATAAAGTACCAGTCCAGGGTGGTGGATTGGCGAAATCATCAGAGCGGAGGACGGGATGCCTCGTGGTATTGCATAACTACTCAAACCCTGCTTAAATCACCTAAAAAAAATGACTTCGCAACAACAGACTTAGTGTAGCATCTACCAAGTTTACTTGCATCCATTCTTAACAGAAACACCAGAGAACACACCAGACACAACCGACCATCTCACTCAACAACATAAACACACACACACAGACAGACAGACATAAAAGACAAACATACTAGAAGTTACATACAACACACACATATAAAAGACAAACATACTAGAAGTTACATACAACACACACACATATAAAAGACAAACATACTAGAAGTTACATACAACACAAACACACACACACACACACATACATAAAAGACAAACATACTAGAAGTTACATACAACACACACACACAACATCTACAACTCACATAGAAGAACACAGTAGAGAAAGTAAAACGACATACATACTTATTAAAGCAATCGCAGGCGCCATATTTAGCCAACAGAAGCATATAACAACCAGCCGTCATGTACAAACAATGCATAGAATATGCCATAACTTTTCTAGATACATCATAATCAGCAGCAGCATCATAATCAGCAGCAGCACCAGCAGTCATACTCTTCCAGAGCCTCGGCGAATAGATACTTCAACTGCAATAGAGTGAAAGTGGCTGTCTTGGAGGAAAGGGATACCGTGAGTGGTCCCTCACCTACTTCTTATAGCGTAGGGCAGCCGATTGTGAGAGCAGAGCGAGGGAAAGAAAGAGAGATAGATAGACAGAAAGAGAGATAGATAGACAGAAAGAGAGAGATACACAGAGAGATAGATAGATAGATAGATAGAGAGGGGAATCGATCCGTGTACTTGACTAGTATTTTACTTTATTGACCCCGGAAGGATGAAAGACAAACTTGACCTCGGCGGAATTTGAACTCAGAACGTAAAGAGTCGAAACAAATACCGCATGTATCCGACGCTCCGATGATTTTGCCAATCCACCGCATCGGGTGGAAGTTTATGTTATAAAGTGATAAAGTTACTGCTTTCCGAGAGTATAATGTTTTATAGCACATCCCTCCTCCCACTTATATTAGCCAAAGTATTTCGGATTCTCCCGGCAGCTGTTTAACGGATTTTATTCCTCCAGATACTTATGGAAAAATGTTTCGCGCATTCGTATTTCCTTTTGTTGTGCAAAGCTGTGTATAACACAACCAACACTATCCTACATTTGCTGTATTCAGTTCTTGTTCATTCATTCCTGTCTTTTTAGTTTTTATTGTTCCCGATACTTTGAAAAACGACGTGGATGTGCTAGTGGTGGTGGTGGTGGTGCTAGTGGTGGGGTGATTGCAGAGAGAGAGAGAGAGGGGCACATATAAGTATTTAACTCAGCATGCACTTCCATTTCTTCTATACCGAATACGATGTTATTCCAATTCGCAACAACCATCAATTTAGATATGTACTTGTTGAAGAAGGCAAATAACGTGTTGTGTTGCGTTTTTATTTAATTATTATTGTTTATTGTATGTAGTTTATCTTTCCATCTTTGTCATATAAAGGGGTGAAATTGCTAGTTCGTTTTCCCTTTTGGCATTTGCCGTTTTTGTGAACACCATCTTATTATCGGGAGAGAGAATAATCAATACTCAATGTTAAATATTTCTTATCCCTGAACTGTCCCGTTTATTGATCAGGCGTTTTGTATTTTATTTTATTTTATTTTTATTATCCTTATTTATAATATATCTATTTGTAAAGAATGATATATAAATGTGTTTGTATGTTGTTAACTCAGTCGTTTGCTAGTACTTACTGCACGCGATACCCTATGGGGTCATAAACTGACGAATATTTCAAAATAAATTTTGTCGTTGGAGACGAGTAAAACATGGATTATTCGTATTAGCTTAGCCATGAATTCTTGATATAAATGTTATAAATTCTCTTTTCTACTACGAGAATCGGATCTTTTTTTTTTTTTTTAACTTTTACACCAATTTTGTCAAGAGCTTTACAAATTGTGAAGCCCACCCGGCACTACACTAAAACCCGTTCTTTCTTTCTTATTTTTTTTTTGTATTTGCAATGTTGACTACTATAATGTGAACATAAAACCATTTTCCTTTCAGACAGCATGAAAACATTAATACTTTTTGTTTTGTTTTGGATATAAGTAATTTCAAGCGATGAAAACTTTTGCATTGTGTTGAAATTTGCTTATATTTGTAGCTGTTTGAAGAAGAAAAGCCCCCCATCTATATTCTACACACATTACTCAACTCTAAGTCGCCTACCCCAGCACTAGATTTTCAAGCCATATAAAGATACATAACATTTGGATTGTGAGTGAAGATTGTCGTATTCTGTTATAATGTATCTAGCATACATATCTAACGTATCTATTTACAGGTTGGTCCAATTTAACAATTACTGAACTATATCACACAAGTACGATTGCCTGCAAATTAACTGGACCAGTGAAATTACGAACATTGAAGTTTGTTTTAAACAATAGTTTTAGCCTTTTCATGCCCCCTATCACAAACCCACAATCCTCCATTATAATTCTTCTATTAATATTCGATATGATTCTATGTACTTCTTTCTAATCCTTATCTATTTTCTTCTTTGCTGGTAGCTTTACACTGTCACTATTAATATGATTACCCATTTTATCGTCAACATAGTACATTCTTAAATCTACTCTGTTCATACTGATGTCTCCAACTTAGACATTAGACTAAATGTGGCCACAGAACTATAATCAGCTAAAGTAGAATTAGTAGTTGTGGAAGGATCACAGTCATCATTAGTATTAACAGTAGTAGAATTCTAGCAGTATTCTTATATTTGAGTGGTGCAAGATAGGAGTAAACATGAACGAAAGAAAAGCTAATAGGAAATAGTGGAATAAATTACGGATTTGAAGCTTAAACTAACATTCACTTGAAACATGAAAAATACCCAAACCACTGCAATCTCTATACTACACTACAACCACACTACAGTTTGTTTTTGCTAGTGCATTGCATTTGTACAGTACATTGAATGTATATATTACACTGCGCGAGATATCTTGTATAGAAGCAAAGAGGAAAACGTGAATAGCGGCGAACTAAGGTAGCCATATATAGAACTCTCTTGACACCAGATATAAATGGAAGAACTGAGAAATATACAAGGATTTCAAACTGAATTTTATCGAATAATATGAGGACTAAACGTCTGTACATTAGTTTCTTAAGTGTCGTTGACTATTGAAAGTTAGAATTTGCTACACATGCCGGGAAATGGGGAATTTTGAAAACTAGCGGAAATGATTACTGGTGAAAAGCAAACGAAAGGGAAGACCAATGTGGTGAGAGAAATGAAAAGTTTCAGTTCACATCTTATAATTAACATTACAACATTTGGCATATTTTCACAATAGTAGTCCTTTCAACAGCTGCCATTGTTCTGGCTGGATTCTTCGACTTAGTTTTGTTTCATTCAGAAGAACAATAGACTTTTCTAAACTTGCAAGCATTGTTCTACAGGAATTTCGTACGCAATTGTCTTATAAGGAAACGTTCAACACTATATATTTTTCTTATTTTCTTAATTTCTCGCTCCTTTCACTAACATTTCTAAGTCATACTTTCCATACAATTCTTAAAGAACAAACAGTACTTCTCTGTTATTTTATTTTTCTTCTGGGCTTGTTTACTACACCTGCTTACCAAACGTGCTACACTTTCACATCTTTCCCGACATAGTGTCCCAGTCTTAGGCTTCACAACTTTCCCGACATAGTGTCCCAGTGTCCGGCTTCACATCTTTCCCGACATAGTGTTCCAGTCTCAGGCTTCACATCTTTCCCGACATAGTGTCCCAGTTTCCGGCTTCACATCTTTCCCGACATAGTGTCCCAGTCCCAGTCTTCACATCTTTCCCGACATAGTGTCCCAGTCTCAGTCTTCACATCTTTCCCGACATAGTGTCCCAGTCTCCGACTTCACATCTTTCCCGACATAGTGTCCCAGTCTCAGTCTTCACATCTTTCCCGACATAGTGTCCCAGTGTCAGGCTTCACATCTTTCCCGACATAGTGTCCCAGTCTCAGGCTTTACATCTTTCCCGACATAGTGTCCCAGTCTCAGGCGTCACATCTTTCCCGACATAGTGTCCCAGTCTCAGGCTTCACATTTTATTTTCGTACCCATATCATGACTTTACCACATCAATATTTCCATACATCTTGTTACATAGACATATATCTCACCATTCCTAGCTTCTATGTTTGACAGAATACGCACATCGCATACAAATTCTTTATTGATTTTACTATTCCCTAGATCGTTACCGAAATAGCTTAGTTTTGACTTCCAGTAACTGGTACAACTTAACTATACTTAATATTGCTATTTTTCAGAACCTTTGTATGTCCGTCGGTGTTTTTAACAAAGTGTGTATCGTTACTGTTCTACTAATTACGAATGAAATGAAGCAAGGACGATTAAAATTCAATAGGTTTTTATCAAGTAGTCTTGAAGCTCATTTCAGTACAACATTGTTGTTAGCCGGCAAAACTATGTCTATTTTGACATACTATACTAGTTTACAACATGTAACATTACATAGATTTGTTGTGTGTAGGCTGCAGGCCAATATGTGTACTAGACTTCAGAAGAATATTTGCATCGCCATTTTCTAAGTCTTCATATTTCTAAATTTGAAACTAGACCTCACCACCCAATTATCCCCACACACACACACACGCGCGCGCGCGCATTGGTAATATTCAAAACCCATTACTCTAAAATAGTATTAAAGTAGTATATAAACATATATGCGAATATTATACATACACACACATTATATATATATATATATATATAAAATAATTATAACAAAGCCCATACAACACATTTCACAATTCATAATTTATATCATGAACATATGCTGATATTTCCACATAAAATGCCCTATTCATAGCTAGGAAGACAAACAAACAACAATAACAAACCAACAGGAATTTAATGTGGGACATTCGATATTAATTCTGCGATCCAGCCATGGCCTTTTCTCCTGCATGTAGATTTCGTTATATAAAATATCTAACCAGGCTCTCATCTAAAGAATTCACTGGCGCTAGGTGACATCTCCGAATATCCTGTCTAAAGTCTCCAGCTATTATAGTGGATATCACTTGTCTTTGTGTCTTTCTTCCTCTATCACTCTCAAACGTTGTAGCAGTCTGTCTTTCCTTGCCCTCCTCTTTCTCTTTTCTCTATTTTCAACACTGTCTTATCTTTGTGTCATTCTTTCTCTCAAACGGCGTAGCGATGTAATGGTGTCTGTCTCTCTGTCTGTCTGTCTTTCTTTTTCTTCCTCTCCCTCTTATTTCACTTTCAATCCTGTCGTTGTGTAAGTTCTTCTACTCTCTATTCTTTCTCTTTCTTCACGCTTTCTCTTTCTTCACTCTTTCTCAAGATAGTAGCAATATTTATTTTTGTCTTTCATTTTCTTCTTCTCTTCTCTCCTCTTTTCATATGCTCCAGTCGGCGGCAAGCGTAAATATTGTAATTGAAATAGCGAACGGAGCGTTACAAATACAGTCGAATAATCAAAAGAACAACAACAACAAAAACAAATCCAAGACAGCACATTTCACAATATATATAAATTGTGAAAAAGCTGAAGAAAATAAGCTGATATTTCGGCATAAAAGTCCTTATTCATAGCAAGGAAGACAAACAAACAACAATAACAAAACAGCAAGAATTAATTAATAAATATTAATTGTTGAAACCGAAGCAATTACATCGTGGAAGTGTCATTTTAGCCACTTAAAAAAGCACACACACACACACACAAAAGCTGTTATATTCACTTATATTTATTTCGTGAGGTGTTAACAGTTTCGTCGCACCCACGGCGATCTGGTTACTGACAGTGTTCCACTGTATCTGGCTGAATTTCTTTTACTGGCAAGTTCTTATAGGCCCCAGTGTTTATATTTCTTATTCTTATTTTTCTTTACTTTTTCTCACTCATAAGAATTTACAGTCATACTGGTCTGTTGTGTAGTTGTCTTCTGCAATTGCAAATCCAGCTTATAAATAAACAACACACCTTCAAATACTTAGAATCGTCTATTACTTGTTACGATATCTCGTTTAATCTTAGAATACTTCAAACAACCACAGCACCATGCACCGACTCTTTCTGGAAGCTTGTATGCGGTTACTCGAGCTGCAAAAAATTGCAACCAAATCATCCTCAAATATTAATTACCCTACCGTCTTAAAAAATAATTATCTTTACAGGTTAAACTAATACTGAATATAATAAACCAGAAAAGAAGATGAGATGATCACGGCTAGATGCCAGTCGCACGAGGGTTCTTTACACAGAAATGTTTCTCACTACTTGTGCGAACGCCGCCAGAAAACGACAATATTAAAGAATATGCACGAAGAGGCTTCTAAAGCACCCATAGAAGGAAAGTGTCTTACAAAGGTCTTCAAAATACACAAATATCACCTAGCAACAACATTTACAAATATTTCCCAAAAATACATGACTTAACAGGAAAAAATATCAATAACAATGTCAGCAACACCAACGATAAAATCACGAAGTATCGTTGTTATCTCCATTACCAACGTTACAGGTCTGCAGAGAATACATTTATAAATTAACGCTTCAAACGGGACAAAAAAAACCAAAAAACTTTGTAAATATGAAAAAAAAAAATCTAAAAATTCTGCAATACAACATTAACGGCAATAAAAAGGCCTTTATCACATTCACGTAGCAATAATTCAGGACACCCAGTATTCCAAATTATATTCAAATCATACTAGACGGACCTTTTCACAATAGCGGTGGTCTTATACATAAAAAAAACTTGCTTTCAATATATAGACGTCACAAATGACATGCAAACTAATAGGAAACGTCGATATTCTATAAATGCAGGCTTTCAAAATAAAAAAACCAGCAACACGAAACATTAATATAACACACACACACACACACACACATACATATATATATATATATACACACATATATATATATATACACACATATATATATATATACACATATATATATACACACATATATATATATATACACATATATATATACACACATATATATATATATATATACACACACATATATATATATATATACATATGTATAAATATGAATAACAACTCATCTATATGGACATATAAATGCTGAGGCACACATAAATGTTTGTGTGTGTGTATATATGTGTGTGTGTGTGTGTATCTGTGTGTTTGTTTGTGTATGCATGTCCATACATATATAATAATGGTGGGAATAATGATATATGTATATGATGCACAAACCTTATATATAGAACAATGTTGACACACACACACACACACACACAAACACACATACACACACACACACACACACACTATCTACACTGATATAATCCAATAAATAGTATAAATGAAATAAGGGACACACTTGTGTCTCTCCCTCAAGGAAAAGTCATGAATTATATAGAACACCACCGCAAGCACCTAACTCTACCACTTCTATGCACCCTCCACCACCACCACTACTACTACTACTACTACTACTACTACTACTACTACTACTACTATCACCTCCACCACCACCACCACCACCACTATCACTACCTGTTATGGGAACCTCATCACCATAACCAGCATTATGGCCAATCCAAGTACCTCCAACCATGTCCAACACAAATACCTATCAACAGAATCCAATTAGAAGGATAAAAAAGGTAAGAAGACACAGAAAGCTGCTGCTGTTGTTGTTGTTGTTGTTGTTGTTTAGCCCTAGGTCGAGTTTGATCCAGAAGACCTATCCTATGATTAAAGGCATTCCAGCCGTGACCATCCTATATCTTTTTGTTTGTTTGTTCTTTTCAGTCATAGTATATCAAAGACTACATTATTCAATGTGTCATTCCTTAGTTTTTAAGATGGTAGGGCGTGATTTGAGGGATATTTAACTGTTGTTTCTAGCAGGTTGAGCAAACACACAGAGGATCCCTTGTTGGCTTCAGACATTGAAGATGCTTAGCTAAGGTAACATGAATTGGTCTGCGGTGAATTGGCAGAGTCGTTAGCACGGCGGACAGAATGACTTGCAGTATTCGTTCCGGCTCACTGCGCTTTGAGTTCAAATCCCACTGAGGTCAACTTTGCCTCTCATCCTTTCAGGGTAGATAAATAAAGTACCAGTCTAGGGTCGTGGACTGGTGGAATTGTTAGAGGATCAGATGGGATGCCCTGTGGTATTTCTTCCGGCTCTCTCCATTCTGAGTTCAAATCCCACCATTGCCTACATGGGTGGTTGGGTGGGTGGGTGGGTGGGTGGTAGACCTATTCCGTCGCCCATGTTAAC
>JAOPJM010525281.1:0-10424 GCA_027124095.1 Muusoctopus leioderma
TACGTATAATAAAATATATGATTGCTCTATCTTCACAGATGATCACCGTCTCATACACGATGATTGCTCCATCCTCATAGATGGTCGCCGTCTCATACACAATGATTGCTCCATCTTCACAGATGATCGCTGTCCCATACATGATTATTGCTCCATCTTCACAGAGGATCGCCGTCTCAGACATAAGGATAGATGCAAAGGTCGTGACAGAGACATCTGTACATCATTGGATTATAGTGGCAAACGCTTGTACAACACGAGTACCACTCTCTGAGTCTCCGTGATTAGTTCCCAGTGACAAGACGAATCGAGATGACTAATAATCACTTCAACTGCAGGTTTTCCTGAGTTTCCCTCTTGTATACATATATATATATATATATATATACATATATTATACATACATATACATATGTGTGTGTGTGTGTGTTTACATGCGTGTATGCATGTGTGCGTCTTTGTCTGTGTTTGTGGGAGTATAATAATCTCAAATTCGCCAGAAATCACTGAAAACGGAGGAATATCTGAAATACATATAGGTGAATTGAGCCGATGAGGACAATATATTAGGACTGGGTGCTTCAATACATAATGGATATATCAGTAGATTAACACATTGCGGCAGGATATAGCACTCTGTGAGTATTGTCATATTAGAGATGAGGCTATGAAACCGATATCCTATGGTTTATTTTGATGCTTGTGAAACTGCTTTGCACAGACCAATACAACGTGTTCCTTCCCACTGTAACCACTTTGATTAATGCCTTTGCTTCATAGTTTATTGTTTTCCTTAGCATTAAGCGTTAAATCAACAGATTTCCTTAGTCATTCATGTTCTTAACATATTTATTGCGCATTGAAAGGTGGCCAACATTGCATAGTTCTTGCTTAGAAGGTGTCAGAAGTCATATTGCATAGTTTGTTTCGCAGCCACATCAACGGCTGAATGTCACCTTGACTCTGCCGACTCCAGTTCTCAGTCTATTAAGGTATTTCTACTTTGCTCAGCCTTCATTTGCAGCAGGTAGTAACTGCTCACGTGCTGACATACCCATTGTTGTCGAGGGCGGTAGGCGCTTATTTCATCTCGCATAGTTGCTCTTACCTCATTTGTTGTGGTATAAGATTCAAGAGTATTAACACTTTTCATAAACCTTTCCTCGACTTCACGGAGCTGTAAACTAGTTTTTGGTCAAACATAGGATGCTGTTCATATCTTTGTTGCTGCCGACGTTCCGTCGTACTGACTGCTGTTCTCCTAATGACTACCCCACTCTACCCCTAACACTACCAGAATTTAGAATCTGCCAGTCAGTATCTGTTCGTCGTCGACAGACCGTGTTCAGTTTAGAGGAAGCATTTAGGTACGGATATTGCTTATTACCATAGGTAGATGTTTCCCATGCTAGACTGACGTACTCATCTGTGAAATAGCAGAAAGGTGCATCATTTGAATACAAGGTCTGAGGACATGCACACGTCATGCATTTGTAAGCTTGCTGAGGGTTTTGTAACGGGAAATCACTTTCGATGTTCTTTTCTAGTTGTGAGTCATGAATTTGAGACATCCATCAACTATGACACCAAAGTAAACTGGGTATTCCCATTGCTCAAGTTATATTATAGATCAAGTCACTTGGAGTTGTCGCTTTGCTTCACAGTTTCACTAATGCAGAGCACACGTCTATGTTTTAAATTTATTAGCACAGAGGTGATTACCTTCATAATATCCGCTCAGCTGATCGTTTTATGCCTATATGACGATATATCAAATATTGATCGTACTACATTGGTAGCAAATATTTATTTTATAATATTACAAGAGTGGTGAGAATATATACTTAAGCACAATAGCTTTACGTTGGTTTTCTATATGGTTGATATATAGCGGTCTCTGAGGTATAATGTTATATCTAGAAAGTTAAACTGTGCTTATGTGTGTAGTTACTGTAATGGTGTGGCGGACATTCTTGAATGTGCTAATTAAGTATTTCTCATGTGTGTCTAAGGTATGGCCAGTTGTATGTCTGTGTCTGAATGTGTGTATGTATGTGTTACTTCTAATGTACTTTGGTGTGGTGTTTGTCGTGTTAATTTGGTATCCATTAAGTGTTTCGCTTGTTATGTAGAATATGTGATTGTAAGATAACTGGTTTTATTGGAAGGTGCTTTGTTGCGTATGAGCTGTGTAAATTATGTTATATTTGATGGTGCCGAGTGTGAAGACTACGTTCTGTTATTCTATTGGTGGCGATTTGTAGATATTGTGCTAAGATTTATTTGGTGGGGTGCTAATGTGGAGAATATATGCTGTTTGATTTGTGTTAAAGTACTGAGTGATGGTTGTCCAGAAATTGTAATACCTTAGTTGAATTGAAATCGTCTTGTTTAGGATGCAATCTGTACCTAGCAGGGTTATAAGGCCTGGTATGTTTTTTTGTCGCTATTATTCTGTGCCTACTGCACGTCCCGATTATCATTCTTACGTGACATACCGGTTATTTGTATTTAAATATCCATATGCATTAATAGTTTTCCGTCTTATTTTCACGTGATGATTTTTTTCAGAATTATCCAGATGTCTATCAGATTTTCATTCCTGTCATTGGTGAGGATATATGTACGGTTGGCGTTTATATCATTGTCAGTTTGGCAGATAGGCCCCAGATAACCGTAGGCATTATTGTGGTTGTTATTGTTGTGTATCCTAGGTTAGCTCTGATCCAGCGGATCTATGACAAGCAGTTAATCATCTGAATGACTAAAACCGTGTTCGGTGCATGCTTATACAACGTACTTTCACTTTTCATGTCAACGTGTAGGTACATAAAGCTGAATAGACAGAGTTTTCAATCCGGTGGTGTATGTCAATACATTGTTTCGCTACAAGGAGTACCGTGTTAGAAATCATGTGATCAAATGTTTCTTTATACTGAATACGTAGTCGGTAAATGGTTGTATGTTCTTTTTTATTTATGTTTTTAATAATTGTTGGTTTTGATACTGTGGAGTCTTGGACGGATATTATTCTCTCCATGTCATTTTTAGTATAATTTGGTTTCGTCTTTTTTAAACTACTTTGTTTTTGTATAGTATAAGATCAAACCTGATGGAGCAGACTTATGATGAAAGGTATTCAAGCCATGATTACCTCATTAGTTAACTATTGCGACCTTATCTTTCTTTAAACGGTAGGTGTGATTTGTGGGAGATTTCGCTGCTGTTTCTATCAGGTCGAGCGACCACGTGGTGTCTCCAACGCTTGCTGGTGTGTTGTCCTGTGGTGTCTTCGGACACGGTAGGTAGTTATTTAGTTTTGCTAATCTCTACAAGTAAAGTATCTTCACGATTTAATATCCTGAAGTTATAGTTATCATTTTCCATTGTTTAGTATCAGATCAAACCTAAGCAAGCAGACTTATTATCAAAGTAATTCTTGCCCAAACCATGTTATTTTTTTCTGGCAGTAAAGTACGTTATCCCGTGAATCTTTACTTTTGTAAACAATCAGTTGTAATTTAAATGACATTTTACTTATATTTCTAGCATGTAAAGCAATCACAAAAACGTTCTTTCATTGACTTGGTGTACATTATGACTGAGATGGCTAGTATCTAAAACTATTACTTCATCCTTAGCATTGGGATCTCTTATTCATATTAGTCTCACTCTTCTGTAGTACAATTTCCTAATTTTCTCTATTCCTGTATGTGCGTTGTATCCCATCAGTGTCGTCTGCTGCTAAATATTTGTAATGATATTTCAGTACTGTGGTCTTGTTCCTGAATCTAATTTAATGTTCTCAGTTAAAATTCAGTTGCTCGATTTAGAGCTACTTTTGCACAATTCTATAACTCACACTCGTTTTAACACTACAATTTTATTCCTGTGTAGTTGTCAGCAAGTTTCCAGTTTGACCTTGTCCTTTGTGAATAGCTTTAAACAATCTATTTAGACGAATTGTTTTGTAATTTATCAATATCATTTATAGCCACTGGTTGTTTAATTCAGAAACAAATGTTAATGGATTCAAATATTGATAGAAGTATAGAGGGGATAGGGTGTTTCCCCACAATATTCCATTTATTAAGTGTATAGAGCTGGTGATTACATTGTTTTGGGTTTTCTTTGCCTTGTTGTTTTCTATTTTGAGATGATATGATTGATATACCACCTTATTATTAGAGCTACGTTATTTACATATTGTGTCTCCAATAACCAAGATTTTTATTTTTTATTTCATCAAATATTATTTTAGTTATGAATTCGCCCTATGCTAAAGTTATTTTTCTCTTCTTGCTGTCTTCAATAATTGCTTGCTTTACGAATAAGCTTTGTGTACAACCATAATCCTTTTTTTCGTCCAAATTTGCTCCTCTTCTAAGATGATATTACTTTTCAAATGAATATCCAGCCTGTTGGACAGTATACATATAAGGGCTTTGTATATTGTTGGTAAACAGGTTATTGTTCTTGAGTATTAATATTTCTTTCCCCTATAGGAACCAGTCAAGTGTTTATTATGTTCTGTTTAGGAATTCATTGAATGCTACTGCAACAGTTACATGAATACCGGTTACGTATTTTGGGCAAAAATTGGAAATTTTATCATTCTCGGTTGTTTTCCAATCGCTAACAGCCTCTATTGTATTAGTGAATACTATGCTAATTATGCTGGGTCGTGTTTGTGATGTTTCTGCTTTTTATTCTCTTCTCTCATTTCTAATCCATTAAGCGCTTTGTTTGGGTTGAAGTTTTTCCCTCCATATTTTCCTCCAATATGTTTTGATTTCTGATAATGTTGGTGCGTTTATAACTGTAGAATTGTTTAGTATTTATTTCAAATAACGTATTTCCACGAAGGAAGCGCTCACGGTTTTCAAAGTGTCTTATTCGGCATTACTTTGCTAAGAGGATTTTGTTAAAACTTTCTTTCACATTCCAAGATGTTATCTCTTTATTCGATATTATATTGTTTAATATTTCGTTCGTTTTTCTCTGTTCGCTAGAGAATATGTATTCCCGTGCTTTTTTGTGTGTTTTGTGTTTGTTTGTTTGTTTTCTGAAGTTTTATATACTACATCTTCTTTTCAGTGTTTTTCAGTAGATTTGGTAAAAGAGTATCTATTAAGTTCGAACCCGATTTTCCTCAATACTACCATCTGCTTCTGAATATGTTAGGCCCTACAGCCTGTTGATGATTCTATAGGTGTCATTAAACATAGTTTATTCTTCTTCATATTTAGGGGGCTTATATCCAGTATTACATTATTTCATCATGATGTTTCTTTTATCGGTAAACTTGACATGTATCTCTGTACATTCATATTTATTGATTTTGGTACGGTCACATTTATTTCTTTTATGTTTCTGATAAATTTTACTCGTTGATGACTCTGGTTAATCTGTTGCGATCTATGGTTTTATTCTGTTTATCTTTACGAGTTGTCGTCAGGTAACTCGTTTTTTCATGTGCACTTGCGTGGTTTTCATTCCTTGTGAATTATAGTTCTTTTTTCTCAGTATTCGCTTTGTGATTTGCAGTTTTGCCGTTTTTCTCTTTACTTGTGTTGTTCTGTTGTTATTATATCATTGTGTTTGAGAGCTCATTTCTTACACGTGTGGTTGTTTCTGTTGTGTTTTTTGTTACCATTCTTTTGTATACCTGCAACATTATCTGGCACAACTTTCATTCATTTACGAGGGATTGTTTTTTTGTTTTCTGTGTGCTCGATTGTTTTACTTCATGTTATGCGTGCATTATTTTTATCGTACCTACTTCTGTTTCTGGGATTTATTATTGTTTATTATGCATCTCCGATATTTTGTGAATGTTTTTCAATTCAGATTTCGTTTAGATCGCTCTTTGTCTTCTTCATATCCAGTACACCATATATTCGCGCTACTGTGTGTTGGTCATCACACGGCTGCGTATTATGGGTGGAACACACCAACATATTGTAAATACTTTCATCGTTCCGTTGTAGAATTTGTTACATTTCAGTTGACGCAAGCAGTAAAGTGGCCGGATGTTTTGGAGGAATTCCTGTTTTGAGAAGGGATAGTTTTGGGAGTGTTACATATGCATCGTAGCATTATCAAATTAAACTAACGCTAATGATTGTATTCATTATTTATTTTTCACTAGTCTTCCTTTTACTGCGTGTTTTCAATGAAGAACCGATCGCAGTTGTGTGTGCCTTAGATAGATGGGTTGTTTTGTTTTTTTATGTGTGCTTTTTATTCTATTTAAGTTAAACTACGTAATATGTGTGAAGTCACTAGCAATGGTATTTGTGTATGGTGTGTGTATATGCACAAGTCCTCTTGTTTGGTTATGTATATTTCTCCTTCTTCTTTTAAAGTATTCTCAAGGCACCTATTCTTATAAGGATTGTTTCTATTTTCAATTCCCGCATTTTTTAATGGCTATTCTTTTTTTCAGATCCCCACGAGACTAGTGGGGGGATGGAAGGAGGAATATATCTTCAGACCTCAAAACTGGCCCAAATACATCGAACAGGGTGGACTCCGCTAAAAGCACCCAAGTCCCAGGTGGTGGTGTTAACCAGTCGACGAATTAAGTCTGCACCCAAGTAGGTGAGAGCGAGATTTGAATTGCAGAACGCGAAGAGCTGGAATAAACACCATGAGGCATCTTGTCCGACGCTCTAGTTAAAGTCCTTCTCGAGCCTATGAGCCCATTAGTCTAGAGCTTATCCCGGTTTCCGTTGTGTGATCGACTGAGAGTACAGGACACTCCCCTGAATGGGACGCTAGTCCGTCGCATGGTTAACTCCCAGCTACTGCTGGTACTCATTTTCAGCTACGTAGCCTGGAGCAACGTGAACTAAATTGCTTTGCTCGAGCACAAAACACACAACTCGATCTGGGAATCGAACCCACAACCTTGAGATTGTGAACCCAACCACTTAACCATAAGCCACGTGCCTAGACTGGTACTCTATTTATCTACCCCCTAAAAGATGAAAGTCAAAGTTGACTTCGTCGGGATTTGAACTTCGAGCGCAGTGAGATGGAACGAATACTGCAAAGCATTCTGTAACCACGTTTAATGACTCTGCCAATTCTCCCATTCTTCATTTCCACATATTTATATATATATATGGATAAATTCGCGATTTCGTTTAGATAACAGAAATATCCCACTGATTTGCCTTTATCTCCCTATCTGAATGCATTGGAATATTCCAGAGAATGGCCGGTTGGTCATTCTGAGTCATTTTTTATGTAAGTGTATACCATCTTGTTTCTGTTTGTACTTCATAATGTTGTTATAATCCCCAGTGCCTGGAAAACCCATCTCTGTCATGCCTGCAAATGCATTCTCTCGTGGCTAATACCGGTTAGTCAGAAAACAATGTCATTGTGTTCAGTTTAATTCCATGCTTTTGGGAGATTCTGGAAGAAGGTTCTGCTCCTTTACCGCAATAAAGAATTATTCCTTCTCCATTGTGTGTCATACGCTTCTCAGTTAATGCCAAGATTGTTCGTTATACATTGATCTTCTCGATTATTCCCCATTTGAGTAATTTGTGGGCCATCGTTTTATTACGACATGTAGCTGCCTCATTTTAAACATGCTTTTAGACTATTTTTAAACAATTTCTGTTTTACTCCTGTCACCTAAACACTCCCTGTTAATGTTACCCCACCCTTTGCTTTATATGTGTTGACTTCATTTAGTATAGCATAACATGCTTAGTTTGTTCGTGTTTTGTTGATATTTGCATCAGTTTCTCATTATTCTTCACTGATATGTTTGTAGACCTATAGTAGCTAATTATAGTTTCATAGTTGTAGAAGGCCTCTACCCATCTTTATTCGTGATAAATATGTCTGTGTGAACGACGATGATGACGAAGACGGCATAGTTTCACGGTCGTTCGAAAGACAAACAATAACATCTTAGAATAATTAAAGCTGTTGAGGTGCCATGGGTACTGTCTAACGTACCCACTTACTACTTACTACGGGCCGAATACAACCGGAGTACAGATGAAACTAAAAAGAAAGAGGTTTAGTAAAAATGTAAACATAAAACCAGAGTATTATCACCGGCTAAGGCTACAGCATCCAGAGGACCTGGTATGTTGTTTTTTTTACCTCATCCGACCCAAAAGAAAGAACGGAACGGGAACGTTCGGGGGCACTTGACTGTATTACGAGCGGTGGTAGACAGACATTAAGACTTAGACATATACAACAAGAGTATAAATCAATTATGTTATCGTGTAGGGTATTTAGTATACCTTTTATCGTATTTGTATTCCAAATTCATTTCAGTGGCCACATTGTGTTACTTCTCTTGACTCATTTTCGTTTTAATAACGCAAATTATCTTTAGCAATAAATGTATTCTAATCTTTTTGTATATGTATAAGTCTTTATGCCTGACTGAAGTCAATGTAGGACAATGTTGTGCTGATGACGTCCATTGAGACAGAAACACGTGTCAACAAATGTCCCTTGGCTCCAGAAAACACAGATTGGCTTTTCCTTACTGGCATGTTAACATCAAGGAATTATTGATTTTCGAGGTGATCTCCCCTTCTTATACGGAATCGGTAGTAATCAACGCTGGGTGTGTGTTTTCCTCCTCCCGCGGCGGAGATGATTTCGGTAAAACAAGAATGTAATCTTGTACAGGATTTAGTCTATATTTTTACCTCTTTGTATTCCAAATTCATACCACTGGCTACATTGAGATATTTCTCTTGACTCACTTCCGTTGTAATTACACACACACACCCACACATACACACACATATATATATATATATATATATATATATATATATATATATATATACGCAAAAAAATGAAGGATTCATTAGAGAATGTATTCCCTAATATACGAAATACGGATCATCACAGCTGGTATGATTCCATAATACGTCTGCCCAATCATAGCTGACAACGGTTTAATCATGCCTTTCATGTCTTTTAACGGTAATCTTCTGGGGAATGTTCACATAACCACGTTACTTTGTTGAATGTTGATGAGTCTTAGTATTGTGACTATAGCTAGGTGGCGTTAGTGTAGTTAGGGGCAGATAACCTATTAATCATTTTTCTATTTCATAATTTAGGATGTTATTTTTTCTTTGTACATAGGTCAAAGGGAGATAACCTATAAATTAGTCTCAGTTAATAAACATTACAAAATACATACATTTTACCTAAATTGAATTAAATTAAACTAAATCAAACTAAATCAAATCGAATTGAATCGAACCAATATCATTATCATTATCATTGTCCATTTAGAACTGGTTTGAATTCTTCGATAAAATTATTTTCTTTAACCTTTCTTCTAACTTCACTTAATTCATGAAGTTTATAGAATGGAAATGTTACAAAAAAATGTATTTCAGCATGTTTCTAAATGACCACTTAGTGGGCTCTGTCTGAGATTAGGATCCCTAATCTCTTGACGGTGTACTAGCATGCGTTCTGATAGTGAGTTTCCCGTCTGGCCAATATATATTTCCTCACAATTCGGGCATTTGATGCAGTAAATCAAATTTCTAGGTCATATTTGCATTTGCAAATATTTTTCTTCCGGGTTTTGTGTTGATGTATAAATTGACATGTGCCACAACGATTGTCATTACACTTGGATACTTTGAAGATATTATTGTTGTTGTTTAGATCAAACTTTTCCCTTGTTAACAGTTGTTTCAATTTGTTTGGTTGCCGTTTGTTTTGAATAATCCTTGTATCAGTAATTAGATCCTTTAATTTATTGCTTTGTTTGATAATCAGTATGTTTGATTTCGCCACTTTACAATTTTGTATAAGAGGGGGTGGGTATTTTTGTTTTAGTAGGAATCCTTCAGGTTCTGCAAGTCTTTCTTCTCTGGTGTTTACATCATCAGCAACGCTGCAAATTTTCCTGGATAAACAGTATGGGATGTTAAGTTTTATATGTGTTGGATCGCATTATTTAAAATTCAGGTACTGGTGTGTGTTCGTGTTTTTGTAATATATATCTGTTGTGCTGTTGGTGCTATTTTTAATCACTATTATGTCCAGAAACGGTAATTTTGTGGTATGTGTCACCTTTGTAAATGACATCCTAAATTATAAAATAGAAAAATGCTTAATAGATGATCTCCCCTTAACTACACTAACGCCACCTAGCTATAGTCGCCATACTAAGACCCATTTCAACATTCAACAAAGTAACGTGGCTACGTGAACATTCACCAGAAGATTGCCGTTTAAACGGCATGAAAGCGCTCGTGAAGATAATAAATAAATTTTGTCAAAATACAGCTGTGTTAAAATTTGATCTGTACACAATTCCACAAATTGTGAACTCTCTCTCTCTCTCTCTATCTCTCTCTCTCTATATATATATATATATATATATACATACATATATATACATACAT
>JAOPJM010525299.1:0-10423 GCA_027124095.1 Muusoctopus leioderma
GGGTCGATCTGATCGACCTCCAAAGCGGTGCCCCAGCATGGCCGCAGTCAAATGACTGAAACAAGTAAAAGAGTATACATAAATATAAGCATAAATATATTTCGTTTGCATTTTCAAGTGCATAAACACTTTAACTGCATTTGTAATTATATTTTCATATTTAAAAATAAATTGATGTAACAGCATTTCAGTGAAACAGCCAAGTACTGGGGTTGTTATGTTAGAAATAATTATTGTATACATTACTTTCATTATTTTTCTCGGGTATTCTGCAATAGAGGCAGGCCGTCCAATGTATTTATTTTAGGCTATTTATAGCAGGTCGAGTGACCACGTAGAGCCCAGGTAGTTAGGAAAGTTTTCAGTACATCAATTACAAACGAAAGTATTTGCTCACTGGGTGCGCCGACAAAAACTTTCACTGGCGTTATTCGACACCCACCACTTCCTATTATTAACACCGAGGCAGGGTGGACGATTGGTAGAATCGTTAGAGCGTCGGATAAAATGCCTTGTGGTTTTTGTTCGGACTCTTTACGTTCTGAGTTCAAATCCCGCTGCGGTCGACTTTGCCTTTCATCCTTCCGGCGTCGATAAACAAAGTACCAGTCAAGTACTGTGATCGATATAATCGACTTACCCCTCCCCAAAAACCTTTCTGGCCTTGTGCCTTTCATCCTTCCGGGGTCGATAAAATAAAGTACCATTCAAGTACTGAGGTTGTTGGCCTTGTGCCTAATGTTAGAAACAATTATTATAAAATCATCAAGAGCGGTGGATTGGCAGAATCGTTAGAGCGTCGGACAAAATGACTTGCAGTATTTAGTTACGGCACTTTACGTTCTGAGTTCAAATCTCGCCGAGGTCGACTTTGCCTTTTATCCTTCCGGGGTCGATAAAATAAAACGCAGTGATGTTCAATAGTACTCCCCCTTATTCTCCAAACACTTCACCGAACAATTTCGGTTTTAACACTTTAGCTTTACGTCCATCGACAATAGCTACATCTTAAGTACCAATAAAGTACTGGGGTCGATATAATCGACTAAGCCCTCCCCCAAATTTTTGGTCTTATGCTTTATGTTAGAAATTATTATTAACAGTGAACTTCGAAGATTCGGATTTTACATTTGATTATGGCAGCAATGTCCCTTTCGATACCAACCCACCTGAAACTACTACCCTTAGTTCAATGATGGAAAACTGCCCTTTTTAAAATGTTCATATTAAAACATTCTACCATGATTTCATGTAAGAACATTTGTTAAGATATATTCCAAATACCATCTTGATGAAAAATTTAGTTATTTTACTAAATCCCCCCAAATTCTCGATTAGTTTGAAAAGTAATTGAAACACATAAGCAGTGTGTTTCCTTAGAAATATGGTAACAAAAGGGTTAATTCACATTCACCCCCACCCTCGAGCCTTCCTTTAGGCCTCAGAGACCAACAGAAAAAGAAAAAAGAAACTGCAAATGAGATGTCAAACAAGTGAAGTCAGAATCATGATCGGAGATTCTACTTGCCGGGAGATTATTCCACGGCGATCGGAAGTATGGAACACCGTTTTCCGATTTAGAGACTTCTGAACTTCAAGCCAATTTCTGTGGGAGACAGTTGATCGATTCGACCTCAACGGATGAATGAAAAGCTAACGTTGGCCCCGATAAGATTTGAAATTAGAAAATAGACGAACTAGTAAGTAATATCTTGCTTGACATGGCACCCGAGGTGAATGTCTTTTGTTATAAACGACAGTGAACAAAACTGATACTCGTTTGATAAAGTCGAACATGTCTTAATTTGAACTCGAGACGTGAATGCGAAAACTAAAATACGGCCTATCGTCTCTGTCATCTTCACAGCTTTAGTCCCATCTAAAATTGATTATTTTTGTTTCTTAAATACAAGGCCACATATTTCTAGTGGTTGGGAATGAGATTGTGTGACGTTTATATGACTTTCTCTAAGCACGAACGAGAATTTGTAACGTGAGTGAAACCGAAACCGGCGAACAAACTCGGCTTATAATAATAATTAAAAAAAAGACAAAAACAAGATAAATTTTATGAATCTGGCTGGTTGGTCATCACCACTAAAGACTGTGTGTACCCGAAAATGAGTGTGTGATGGAATGGGGTAGTAAATCACAATTTACACAGTAACATTGAAATAAAGTATGTTAATTATGTCTTGAGAGAGAGAGAGAGAGAGAGAGAGAGAATGTGTGTAGTAGCACCACTACATACATCAGGGTATATAGGTGACTGGTGTGTGTTCTTTACACTGCCTTAGCCTCTCTCACAAAAGAACAAGCGAGTAGGAACACGCTCACACAAACACACACACACAGACAGACACAACATACGCTTATGTGCGTGTCAATATCCTCGAAACCAACGTGCGTTATTTCACGTGCTGTCTCTCGATTTACGTCGCTAGAAGAAAAAGCAATGCACATCACAATCTCATGTCGCATTCCCTAAACTTTGTACTTAGGTCATTCATAATTCATTTTTTTTTTTTCACAAGCACTTGAAAATACGGTACTACATCCCCACATGTTCAAACGCACACAAAAAAAAAAAAACCACTGTAGTGAAGAGAGAAAGAGACAGTGTTATTGCTAGGGGGGAGACTTTTCTTGTGGAAGAAGCAAGATTGGGAATGAGTTCAGAAACTCGGGTTTAAACTGTTCAAACTAACAAACAAACAAACAAGCAGCAGGGATGGTTTTGAATGAGGAGGTAGTAATAGTGATGGGAGGGGAGAGATGATGATAGAGAGAAGGCAGCGAGGTAAATGTAGTTTACCCAGGAGAAAGGTTAAGGTAACATTCGAGGAGACACACACACACACACAGCGAAAACAACCCACAATTTTGTCAGTCCCGTTCGTCTAGAATAACTTTATTTTATTATTATTTTTTTTACAACTAGTAATCATAATTAAAAACTATTCTTGTACAGTGACTTTTTGTTCGTGTCTTTTTTTCTCCATACAAATAACTTTAAAGAGAGAGAGAAAGCTGTTTAAAATAACTTGATAAACAAAACAAGCAGGAGAAAATGATATGGGGGGGGGGGGAGATAGGGATGGGTTCGGTTTTTCTTCCATCTTATTTTTAAAAACTAGTAAAAATTGAACATGTGGAGGCCGAGATAATTCGGGTAAATTTTTTGAAGTGGTTAACATTAACATGGGTTGAATGAAACCGCCAAGAAAATGTATAAATCCCTTGATATTGGACAAATAAATAAATAATTGTACATTACTTATGTTTTTATAAATACATCATATACATAGATCTGCAGCACTAAATGTCAATTTACCTCGAACAACATACAAAATAACGGTTTCTTACACGGTTTCCCGGCTGAAAGAGTTTTCATTATACTTGTGTGTGCTACCAAAAATCGTTCAGGAAAGTCATTCATACCACAACCTCCTCCAGTCATCTAACCTCCACTCCCAAGTTGCACACTTGGAGTTGTCCACGCAAAGTCATCTTTTATTTATAGTAAAGCATAGATCACAAGTTCCAATTCAGATTCCCGGTTATAGTTAGTTCACTGTATTTTTTTTCTGTCACTAATGGTCTTCACAACTTCATTTCTCATCTCTATTTAACTTCGGTTTTTAGCATAAAGTTCATGTTTTTTCGGAGGGGGAGAATATATTTTTGATATATAGATAAGGCTTTTGTAAGCCTCGTTTGATTTAAGAGACCCAAAGAATTATTGGTACTTTCCTGTTATCGACAGCCAATTTTGTTTTTACTAAAGGATTAGATTAAGTTAGGGTTAGTAGAAAAAAATTGCTTGTCGATAACAGGAAAGTACCGAATTATTTTCGTAAAATTATAAAAATTCTATCGATCTGTACAAAATGAATGAACTTTTTATATCAAAACTGAACACTCGGGGACGGTATCGCTCGACCTGTCAGAAATAGTAACCAAATCTCCCTCAAAATAAAGCCGTTTTAAATAAGGAATGGGCACATTGAATAATGTAAGTCCTTACATATCCCGGAAAAGATGGGATGGCTGCTGGAACATGCTTGAATATAGGTCTGCTCAATCAGGACTGACCTGGGGCTAAACAACAACAACTCGGTTCATATGAGCCTCTACGTGGTCGCTCGTCATACTAGAAATAGCAGCCAAATCTTCCTCAAGTCACACCCTAGTCTTAAAAAAGGTAAAGGGAGCATTAGATAATGTCATCGGAAATACACTAATACCTGGAAAGAAAAAAGACAGGATAATCACGGCTAGAATGCTTTGTTGTTGTTGTTGTTGTTTAGCCCACGTCAACCCTGATTGCGCAGACCTATGATTAAGGACATAACAACCGTGACCATCTTGTCTTCACAAGAGTATATAAGGCTATATTATCTAATGTATCCTTTTCTTATCTAAAAGGCGGTGCCCCGGCATGGCCGCAGTCAAATGACTGAAACAAGTAAAAGAGTAAGACAGTAGGGTGTGATATGAGAGGGATTTTGCTGCTATTTCTAGGACGTCGAACGACTACATAGAAGCCTGTCATAGATATGACTACGTACTTGGTTTGTAGAGTGAATAAAATCAACATGTAACGAAAACAGTGTGTGTGTGAAAGTGATGGTAAGCTGAGCATAATTAACAAGTCAAACAACAACAACAATAATAATAATAATGGTAGTAATAATAATAATTAATGACTGGATGCGAATTCTGCCAATATCAACAGTAACATCGGTAATGCCGGTCTCGGTAAGGATACACACATCTTTAGATACACACTTTCTTCCTTGGCGAACAGTTTGAAATTTTTTTTTATAAAGTCAGACGACAAGGCAATATTTGGAAACACCAATTTAAATATAACAATATAATATATATATATATATAATCTACAATAATAATTATACAACATTTAGAAAATTTAAAATATATAAACAGAAATTAAATGTCAGAAAAAAATTTATAAATTAGCTTACAATGACTATACGGTGGTGGAGAAGGCAAAAAAGAGAATTACCAACAGGTAGTATAGGAGAGAGTTTTTGGAAAGAGAAATAAAATAGGCAGCGACAAGCAAATGACAGAGTGTTAAATTCATACTTTAAAAGCATTACTCACCTCTGTTCTGGGCTAACTTCACTGGTAAACAAGACCGTCCCCTTTTATGTATTTATTATTATTATTATTATTATTATTATGTTTATCCGTATGACAAGAAAAGAAGTGACCACCAGCACGAAAGAAGCTTAGCCAGGAATCTTGCTCACGGCGGCGGACACCTAGCGACACGAGTCGAATTTCATTTTTTTTTTGTCTCCTATTTTATTCTTTTGTTGCGTTTTCTTTATATTTAAGAATTCCGTTCAAATATCTCTCAATGATGTTTGTATTCAAACAAATCTTCCATTTAAAAAGCCCGTGGATGAGTGAGCACGCCTTCTTCCATTCTGCACAGATAAATAACACTCTGCCCCGAACTGGAAACACTCGCATAACATATTTATTTCGCTAATATCTTCCTCTCGCTCTCTTCTTAAAATCGGACCGCCTAAAAACTGTTAGAGGAAACCAGACAGGTGGCTAGGAGGCATGCTTACGAGCTTTGAACGTAGAAGGGAATGAATCAATAACGGAGTGACTGGGTTGAGAGAGAGAGAGAGAAATTTGAAGAATATCTTTCTTGCTAAAACTATATTAGTCGATACTCCAAAAACAGCAGACAATTCAATTAAGTGGTTGAGTAATAAATGGATGTGTTTTCACCAAATACGTAAAATTAAGAGTTATGGGAGGGGTAAATAGGATTATAGTAAGGAAAAATGACGTACTTAATGGATATATCCAAGTACAGCTTTCATGTTGGCTTTCTTTATGAGATTTTGTCTTTTTTGTTATTTGGCTTTAGCTTTAGCTTTCCGGCTTGGAAAATACAGTGGTTGCCAGTTGTCGACCACATGCATTCAGTGGCAGACACGTGCAGGCAACAACTCTACTGATAGTGCTGCTAATTTTCCATCTCTTTCCGTTCCTGTCTCTGGTTCCGATAGTTCTTCAGCATCGTCTAGTCTAGTGCTCGCTTCCTTTCTTCCGACGAATAATTTAAATAGCGCTGCGGTGAATGCATGTTTTCCAAATGATTTCCGACTAGTAGACTGCGGAGTTATAAAATAATCTAAAATTAGTAAATAAATTAAAATTACTCCGAGGTGTTTGCTTCTTATGTCTTTCGGTTTTTTTTTTATTCGCAAAGACCTAACATGATGTACAGGGTGGCAGATAAGTAACTCCCGGATTACATATGCTCATAAAAAATTTTATGAATAAATTTAATACAAAAATTAAAAATATATAGCATGCATAAAACATGTATGTATGAGTGGTACTCAACATAAATCATGGACTATATATCACTATGTGTGTGCAAGCATGCATGCATTATTATCGGGGAGTTACTTATCAGCCACCATGTATATCATAAAAAAACACGGCATAAACTATAGTTGTTCTCGGAATTCTCATACAAGAACAATAATTCGAAACGAAGCAGTGCGCGGTAACAGCAACTGTTTTCAAACACAAACACATCAAACGAGACTAATCACAATTAAAGAGATTGGTCATATGTTACTTTCTAAATCTGTCAATCCATCATATCATCGGTATTTCTGTTAGCAAATGAATGAACGCCTGCGAACATTCCAGAAAAGCAGCTTCTACTTTACATTTATAAAACAGAAGAAAAAATAAACTTGTATTTTTGAGACATTTTTTTTTCTTCTTTTCTTTTTGGTTGTCCAGTTTTCCCGGCAGAATAATCAAGAATTTACTATTTTTAAAAGCAAACTTGTCTAAATCTTATGACAAATTAACGAATATCTATTTATATGTGCCGAATTACGAATAATTTATATTTAATTGCGCCGATTTATTTATACTTATTTATCTAATATATATATTAATTTTATAAATTTAGATTTGATTTGTAATTTTATATTCAGTACTGTAATTCTTTTGCTGCATATTGTTTGCTATTTTAATGTAGGGATTGAGGAATAAAACGAACATCACCACATTCGTTTTCTTGTGAATATTTTATAGAAATTTTGCTACTTTTTTTAACAGTTAGGGAAATCCTTATATTGTAATGGTTTCGTGTGTTGTTTTGCTTCCAAGTCGGCCCTGATCGAGCAGACATGGTTTCACTGATCAAAGGCTTTCAAGCTATGTCCATCTCGTCTTATTTTCAGGAATAGTAAACCCCATTTCTTTATCCAATGTGTCTTTTTTTTTTTTAAGTGTGGCTTTAGGGGGATTTGGTTGATATTTCTAGCAGGTCGAGCTACCCTCGTTGGTTCGGGTTTTGTATGTTTGCTATCATTGCGGCATTCGTGGAAATTGGTGTTATTTCCACACGATGGTTAAGGCGACGATGGAGCGGGGAAAAACGGTAGAGCAGAAGACTAAATACCTTTCAAATAGTTAGTTAGTCCGTCTCTCCATGTTATGAGAAAAGTCCGCCGAGGCTAAACAAATTCCACCAAGTAGCAAAGGAGAAAATAATATATATATATATATAATTTATACGAGGGCTGTTTGTAGCCGGTTATGAGTTCCGCTTTTAGCCATTTCCTTTCACTTACGCAGCTAATGCTCTTGCGGATAAAAAAAAAACATCAACATTACTCAATCTGTTTTATCTTTCCATCATAAATCTGAGACAAACAACGGCAATCTTAACATAATAATATTAATAATCTCCAAACACCAACAGTATAATCTACAGCCAGTAGGAACATCTTTCCAACTTCTGTCTTCTATGCATATCAACACACACACACATATACACACACTTCTTTTGTTTATATTTCCCATCCCGGATCTTTTCCTTTTATTAGCGATCAGTAAAACAAAAGGAAAAGATCCAAAACCACTACTGCAGCATTTACAACAACAACAATAACTCCAGTTGTCAATTTGATGATACCCTACCCACCACCCACGGGATTAGGTATCATCAAATTTACAACACTAATTAACTCACGATGAACGTTGTGGTGGTGGTGGTGGGCATTGATTAAGATAACACATTGAAGTTCGAAGGGAAAATTAACTAAACGTGGCTTACAGATTAATCCGGAATTGTTCGCTGTGCAGACGACCACTGGTGTTGTGCTCTCCAACAAACTTAACTCTCACTAGTTCAATCCCGTCATAACTCCTCGTCGAAAACCATTTTCCGGGACACAGTTGACGGAGGGCGAAGAAGACGTAGACAGAAAATCCTGGTCCGACAACATCAAGAACTGCGTACGACAGGGATCAGGGGTGATTAATGACTGCTAAAGTGTCTAGAGTGGCACCCCAACTGGCTTGCACCAGTCACGGGAAGATGAATATGATGATGATGAGTTCAATCCACCCAGCTGGAATTGGGTGTCAAATAGGGTCAGTACAGTTCGTGGCTGTAAGCAGCGACGACACTGTAATATCAACGAGTGATTCGTTAGCTAGCGGTAATGAGTTCAAGTCCGCTTATGAGCTTGGAGAAGGAGAACGATAGAAGACGGCTCCCTAATATTTGAATTCAGACAACCGTTAGCAAGGTTAGTCCTGCTTTTGGATCCTATGATTTAGTTGTGACTATGAGGTTACGTGTGTGACTGCCACTGGTAGAAACTGTCCATGCCATGTAAAACTCATCACTTATCGATATCTACCACCAAGCGACGGACTAATTCCACGATGATACCAACGACAATGCTGTGCAGCGCTTCTCATCGCAAACCCGAGTGAACTGACACACATACATATATATATACGACGGGCTTCTACAGTGTCTGTCTACCAAATTCACTCACAAGGAATTGGTCGGTCCGAGGCTATAGTAGAAGACACTTAACCCAAGGTGCCACGCAGTGGGACTGAACCCGAAACCATGTGGTTGCGAAGCGAACTCCTTAACCACACAGCCATCTGCGCCAGGTAATAAATAAATAGGTCTGACAGTACAAAAACAGTAAAATAATAGGAAAAAGAGAAAAGATACCCGAAATGGGGGAGAAACCACATAGGATGATTGGGGGCACACCGCACACAACCCCGGATTACCCTGACACTCCAAAGGCAGGTGACTTCTCCCAGTCCCTCCGCCAGTCTACAGCCGCATAGTCGATGTGAGTCCATTTAGCCACGCCAGTTTCTTCACTCTCACCCACCTTTCATAAAATTCACTGGAAGGGAGCACCTACCTAAATCCAGTACATGACTGGTACTTTATTTATCTACACTAGATAGATGAAAAGCAAAGTTGGCCTCGGCGGGGTTTAAACTCAGAGCGTAGTGAGTCGGGACGAATACTGTAAGGCATTCTGACTGGCGTGCTTACGACTCTTCCAATTTGCAATAGTAATAATAACATCACTGACAAAGCTTTGGTCAACCCGATTCTATTGTAGAAAACGCTTGCCTAAGGTACACTGCAGTGGGATCGAACCCGGAGCGAAGTTCTTGTGAAGCGAACTTCTTAAACAAACAGGCATATTGACACCCATGTAGATAACACACACACACACACACACACACACACACACACACACAAGCACACACACAAACGCACACGCACAGTTAAATACACGCACACACACACACACACACATATATATATATACGCACGCACACAAGCACGCATATACACCCCCTGGTACGCACATACATAGGCACACATATACAAGACGTACACACACATAGAAACACTAACACACATATACACACACTGACACACGCATATACACAGGCGCACACATACACACACAGGTCCACACATACACACACATACACACAGGCATTTACACGTACGCATGTACTCACAAATTCACGGAAACGCAAACACACACACGCAAACACACAAACACACAAACATATTGTGATTTGGATATTGTAGGACACACACACACATTTATATACACACACACACACACATACACACACGCACACACACTAATACATACATACACATATTAATACATACATACACACTAACACACCCATACATACACATAACACAGACACATTAATACATGCATACACACTAACACACACACATACATACACATAACACACATACATACACATAACACACACAGACATACACACTAACACATACATGTATGCATACATAAATACATAAATGCATAAATACATACATACACACATACATACATACAAACATACATACATACATACAAACATACTTACATACATACATACATACACACATACATACATACATACATAAATACATACATACACACATACATACATACATACAAACATACTTACATACATACATGCATACATACATACATACATACATACATACATACATACATACATACATACATACATACATACA
>JAOPJM010525331.1:0-10422 GCA_027124095.1 Muusoctopus leioderma
CGTAGTGTGCATGTATTCAATAAACATGTAAAATCATAGACACATAAAATGTTGATATAAACATAAATATATCTTCTTCAGCAAGCAGATCTCAGGTTTCATGTCAAGTTACACTCATCATCGATGCTGACAGAAATTAGTAGCCGGGCAGATCTATTTTGTTAGGTTTTAATGGTCTAAGTTACGAAATTGCAGTTGTGCCAGGCTGAAATTTCCCGTCTAGCGAAAGAATACGAACGCTAAAACTGAAATTATTCTTCCTTCATCCTACGTTGAAGTACTCTACTGGAATCGGAAGCGGAATTTATTATTTATTTTACATACAGCTTGCACTTCGGGAGATCGTGTACATAAACTGCCAACTGGGGATTCATAAGGATTTCCTCACCTTCTGACAATACCGTTCCCTCTAACCGTTACGGGCAGCATTGATACTATTAGGGAATATCCAGATTATTTTAGCCCATATCATAGCGATCTTTTATCCTTCTGGTAACCATGCAGTCACCTTATCAAAGCAGGCAAGGCGACAACCACCCAATAATTATTTTGTTTTAGTATTTGGTGTGGATATATTTTTCACCCTTAGCTGTGGTCTTTCTCGCTCGTGACTCTATTATATCCACGATAAAACGTTATCTGCATCCCTTACCAGTTCAAAAATCAGCAATCTGCTACTCGTGCTGGTAAGACTAACTCTACACTGCATGTGTGCCTCCTTGCAATTACACACACACACACACACACACACACTCACAAACACACACACATACACACACAGACACATACACACACGCACAAACACACACACACACACAGACACACACATATATACACACACATATATATATATATACATATATAATGTATACAAACATACATACATGCATACATATATATATATGTATGTGTGATAGCTTCGTTTCTTTGTTCGTTCTTGGTCAACTTATATACCACCCACTCGTGATATCAACAACTGCCATATATTGTGTGGTTAAACTTATAACTTACCAGCATGTCGAAATATATATAGAAATAATATATTGGATTGTGTAACGTCCAAGCATTTATTAGGTAGATTTACGGAGATTTAAATTAAATCAATTTCAGCCAGAATTTAGTCTATGAAAAATTTATTGTTGAAGCAAGCTTTATCTAATGTCGCATTGATTGTTGTATATAGAAATAAATATGCTGTACTAGAACAAAGACTATATCCTATATTCTGGATGAGGAAAGAAGCAATGGGATACTATGATGTATATACTTTTCCTTAGAACATTCTCTCGTTGACATAAGTGACATTGAACCCAACTTTCAGGAGCTTTTCTCTTTTTCTGCAATATCAACCATCTTTTTTGTATTGTTATATTTTTATGTAGAATTCCTTTTTCTTAATGTAGGTGCACTCACCTTATTCTACATTAATGTGCTGTTCCACTGGAGACAGAAGCACAATTTATTTATGTTGCATACAGCTTGTACTGCGTGACATATTCTTCATAAGCTGTCGACTGGAGATTGGAAAACGATTGTGTCACCTTCCGATCATACCGCTCCTTCTAGTGGTGTCGAATAGCATATTGCTATAGAGGAATGACGAGGATTATTTTTTGGCCGACATAAAATATGTTAAGTATTTTTAAATTTCCAAGATTTCGTTCGTTATTTCATACCAACTCATGTATCCTAAGAGTAGGAGTTGGTACAAAATATTATAGTCCCAAATTGAATGGTATGGATGATTAATTATTGATAGGTTTTCATTTCGTTCCTTTCGAATTTCGATATCTTTTATGCATTTAGATTTCACAGGCACTAATTTCTTAATGTTGGTGCCATTAGCAAAACTGGCAAAATGTTAGGGGTTGTTCTGGCGTCGAAATAAATAAAGGAAATAAATAAAGGAAATAAATAAAGGAACGACTAAATAAATGAGGAAGCTGATTAGTATCGAGAATTACCAACAATGAATATCATTAGGTTTATGTGTGTGTGTGTGTGTGTGTGTATTTTTGTTTGTGTGAACTTTTGTGCATGCGGGTGAGTGTATATATGGGTGTATGTATGTATGCATCTATGTATGTATGTTTGTATGTATGTATATATGTTTGTATGTATTTGCATTCACGCGCATGAATGTGTATTTGTGTGTCGTGGTATTCAAGTGTTATTGTTGAGGCTTAGTAAGTTAATCTTGAGAAATGTTGTAAAGAATAGCAGAGCGAAGAAAATGATAAAGAAAAAGAAGGTAAGAAACACTACAAAAATGAAAATAAATTGATTGAGAAACAGTTGTGACTGGATGCAAATGCAAATAGTAAATATGTGCTTGCAGTGAAATTTGATGCTCATTGTAGCGTCCGTACATTATTTGACATTTAAGATTGTTAGTAATATTCCTTAAATGTCTATAGTTACAGAATATAAAATGACTATCTAAAGTATGTCAGCATTTTAGATATCGAAAGTCTACTGGAATACTAATGGATTTTTCTTACGGTGCGAGCCTTTTAAAACTCTCTTAAATTGCCTATATATCGGTATTACTAATTTTACAATATCAGAGAGAAGAATCTGTTGTTTGATTTTTTTTAGACACCACTAACCCATAATGTTTTGTTTTTTTAAACTGACAGGACAAGAAACTCTACTATGTTCTGAGTATTAACTACAACCAAAAACGTAGCTATTCTCAGCAAAGACTGAAAGAAATTTTCAGGAATGAGCTAAATTAAATCTTAAGATTATAATATAAACATGCTATATAGAATACACACGAATACAATCAATATGGTATGAAATACTAACAACAATTATAATGACTTTAGCAACATAAAAGACTCAATAGGTAATATAATAAGATACTTGACAAACCTGACTATGATAGGCAGTGATTTGGCAGAGTCGTTATCACGTCGGATAGAATGCCTTGCAATATTCCCTCCGGCTCACTGCACTCTGAGTTCAAATCCAGCCGAGATCAACTTTACCTTTCATCCTTTTGGGGTAAATAAATAATGTACCAGTTTAGGGCGGTAGACTGGCAGAAGGTGAAGAGCATCGGACGGATGCTCTTCACCTTCTGAGCGCAACTCTCGCCGTAGCTTAAATGGGTGGTAGACTTAATCTGTCGCTAAATTTAACACCACAACCTGGCACTTAGGTGCCTCTAGCGGAGTCAACTCTGTTGCAATCATTCGGGCCAGGTCTCCGGTTCCAGGATACCTTCTTTCCCTCCCTCCTTCCCCCAGCCAAGGAGGCCCTAAAAAAGAGTGGTGGTCACTACCTTCGCTCCCGATTAAGCAATAAAAAATTGCCCAACTGTGGTTGACCAGCTATGAACTAAAGATTGAGTCAAATAGTTGGTGGTGCCACATCACGTTTCCACTCTCATATCGGCTATTCCGACATAATCTTACACAATCCCAGTGCACGTCTGAGATACCATTCCACTCACCCCCTAACACTAGTGCAGGATGTTTATAACAATGTTTCTAGATGCAGAAAAATATCTGGCTACCCGGTTCCAGTCAGGAAATAAACGGCTGTAAGTGTGATACATCACCTTTATTGTTGTTCACGTCTCCAACTGCCAAGCTGCTAGCCCTAAAACTTGTCTGGACATATTTTGTTCCTGTCACCGCCTCATATTCCTTTAGAGCGGTGCTAACTACCTCCGCCTCCGTAGTCTCTGACACCATTTTGGTTACGGCGTACAGTTGCAATGCAATCACGAAGTGCCATAAACAGAATGTAAACAAAGACAAAATAATCAATGAATAGTCCACATATTAAACTACTTTATGAAATCGAGCCAACGACGATGGTCTTCATGTGGGTGTTCGACCTGCTAAGAATAGTAGCCAAATCTTCCTTAACGCAGACAAGCAGATCGTCCTTAGCTCAAGATCTCAGACCTTTTCAAGACAGCATTGCCACTTCCACGCTACTTGAACTACGGATCAATAGAACAGGATAATATAGTCCTAGACTCATCAAGTGAGAAAAATAATAGGATGGTCACAGTTAGAACACATTTGATCAACGTTTACATGGGGCTAAATAAACACCACAACAACTACAATCTTGTTGTGCCTAGACACTTAACAGTCTTCTTGGAATCAGAAACATATCCACTGATAATATTTGTGAATCTGTCTGTAGTAAAGGTAAAGTTTCATATGAGTACCACATTACTTTTTCTGTTGGGAGTTGAAAGTAGATGGCCTGGCTTCTATAGAACAGTTTCGTAATATTGTTATGTATTCAATTATATTTTGTGGAGCTAATGTTAGTCATCTGATACAATGTGGTGTTTTGTTTCAGAAAATACACCACACAGGCGACATTTCCCAACTATATAATAGGAATTATATTTCTCCCAATGTTCTTACTAGTGATTGCCTTCTTGAATTACAAATATTGTTTCTGCTGCACCATTTTAACTATTTATTAATCTAACTGATAATCGATTTTGTATTGAAATTTGAGCCATATAAAGTTATACCTTTATGGTTGTTCATTATAGCCGTCAGATGAAATATTTGTAATTCTACTTTTTCTGGGGCACTGGCTTTAGAGTTTACCAGTTCAATTTCTAATCCAATTCTTCTCGAGGAAAAATCTATGCTGCTACAGCGGTGATTAATTTACTTCTTTTCCTTGCCATCGAATCAACAAAAGTATGGAGAAGGCTTCCTTAAACTGTTCCTTCATACGCAATGGTCTTCTGCCACCCTCTCTTCTTGGAATGTACAATATTTGGATGTCAGATGTATTGTGTAGTGTGTTATGTTCTTTAGAAATAATCCTAAGTATGCGATATATAGTATTTAGGCCTGGTGCGTTCCAGTATAATACCGCAAAACCATATATTATAGCTGGTACTGCGAATGTGTTAATAGCATTAATGATGTTTTCGTTCTTTACATTAGGTTTTAGGAGTTTCTGTCGGGACACTTCTTGAACACACCTCAGGTCACTCGGTACAGATGCAGTAGCCATCTACAAGACCAAGATTTCGAGGACTATGCACGCCTCTGTTCTTTTTCTGAGTGTATAGTACATGGTAAGTAGACCTAATTTTCTTTGGCAAAAATTGACAATAGTGTGTTATCAGTTGACTATAATGTTGTGCAGAAGCGATATAAAAAGTACATTACGCCATATAAGAAATGTGCCTATTATCTTATTTATAATATTATTAATCCTAATTGTAACACATTGTAATTGCTTATGTAAAGACATACAGAAGTTCCAGAAAATAGCAATTCTAGAATGTATAAGTTCTTTTCGCAAAGTCCATTGACTCACTGAATATTTATTTGCAAGACGTACCTAATTTTATGATGTAAGATAAGAAACTATTGATGTATCAAAAATAAAAATCATGAACAAGTTACTCACCAAAATAGCTACCCCAAGTCACTCACTAAAAACGATCCACTTAAACACAACCTTTGTCGCGGAAGATTTGGAACTAATTTCCGAAAGAAAAAATATTAACAACTCATTCAGATAATCATTTTGCACAGACAGATTCACAGAAAAATTCTCAGTGGATATATTTCTGTAATCGAGAAGACTATTTAGTGTAAGGGCAAGGGTTTCATAACAATATTGTAGGTTCATATAGTTGTTGTTGTTGTTATTTAGTCCCATGTAAACCGTTATCAAAGGTGTTCTAGCTGTGAGTTTCCTATCATTTTTCACACAGGACTATATGATCCAATGTGTGCTTCCATTTTTAATATGGCAAAGTATGATTTGAGGGGGGTTTGGCTGTTATTTCTAGCAGTTCGAGCAAAAATGTAGAGCCTCCCTCGTTCACTCAAAACGCATAAAAGTTTTCTTCTTTCTCACAAACAATTGTTGATACATGACAATTAGATAATTGCATTAATTTTTATCCGAATAAGCTTGGTTTATATTTTCACTTAAGCTATTTTACGATTACTTCTGGTTCTCTTAACATATCATTAAAACACACTTAATTTATCTTCATTGCATACAGTGTTGTTTTTTGTTGCCTTTGTTGCTGTTTAGCGTCAAGTTGGCTCTGATTATCAACCAGACATAATCAAAAGTGTTCCAGTCAAAACCACCCCGTTTTTTTTTCTTTCTCATGTATCGTGTATCTAATACTACATTGTGTATTGAAGACAGGACGGCAGGGTATGATATAAGGGGAATTTAGCTGCTAATTCTAACAGGTCAAGAGAGCGCGTATAGAATACTACGTTTGCTCGTCTTTGCATAAAGTTGTTATTGTTGATTAGCAACAGGCAAGCTGTAACCGAGTAGACCTATGTTCTAGCCAGGACCATCTTGCCGTTTTTAGACATAGTGTATACAGCACCACATTATCAATTGCCTTCATTTTCAAGACAGTTGGGCATGATGTAAGGAAGATTTGGCTGCTATTCTTAGCAGGTCGAACACCCACATAAAGACCATCGTCGTTGGCTCGATTTCATAAAGTAGTTTAATTTGTGGACTATTCATTGATTATTTTGTCTTTGTTTACATTCTGTTTATGGCACTTCGTGATTGCATTGCAACTGTACGACGTAACCAAAATGGTGTCAGAGACTACGGAGTTCGAGGTAGTTGGCACCGCTCTAAAGGAATATGAGGCGGTGACAGGAGCAAAATAAACCCAGACAAGTTTTAGGGCTAGCAGCTTGGCAGTTGGAGAGGCAAGTGCATGCCGCCGGCCATTTTCATAGGGTGCAGGACCGACAGACTGGTTAGGTATCTTGGAGTTAGGTTCGACTAATGATACGCAGTAATGCACTGAGACTGCAAAATCTGCAGAGATTTCTGAACGGTGAGCGGGTGTGCCGGCCATCTGTCAGGCATGGTTTTCCCACAGCTGGTCTTTGACTGAGCTGCAGTTTTGTGTCAAGTGAACACCAAGACTGGACGTTTGGTATCTGTAATGACAGGCACTCACAGTTCTCTACCAGTCGGACAATGCGGGCGGTGAAACGTCCACGTTAGCATACTATAGAGAGCTAGTGACAGAAAGTGAGACGACATTCTCGGGGAAAATCTGAAGGTCGACAAGAATCAACTGGCTGATCTCTTCCGGACGACTTTCGGGCCGGAGACTCTGAACAACTTCAAGAAATCTCTGGGCAATGCTACCGGGAGCATTGCCGGTTCGAGATAATCTCTACAGGCACCGAAGTGACATCAGACGGGTCTGTGCGAAATGTGTGCAGAGCGACGAAACCATTCTGTACGCATTCATTCTTGTGGAGTTTCGACGAACAGATGTTGTCGCATGTAGGATGGATCCGGCTAAGAAATAGAGGCAATCTTTTCATGCATGATGTCCTTGGTGAAAGAGGTTGTGTGGTAGACGCGTAGAAAGAACTGAGGACACATACGTTCCTCTTTGTCGAAGCCCTCACCAATATTTTCAGTTACCACTTGGAGAGGAAGGAAAAGAGGAGAGGAAGGGTAAGGAGGAAGGGGGAAGGTGCAGCTCATCATTAAGTTTCTTGAAAGGTGTGTGAGTGTCATGATCATGCCCTTAGTGGATAGGCCTACTCCCAGCATATGCTCGTAAGCCGGGAAATTGCAGCTAGGAGCTTGGTAGTCAGGGTAATCTTGGATATGTGGATTTCCATCATAGGCCCTAATGGCGGTCGTTCTCTCCGATTACTCTGTCACACATTTGTATACTGTGTATGCTATAATATTCCTTTCTCATTCATCCGATTTCTGTGTGAACCCTCTCACGTTTTGTAACCTGTCTTTGTAATGGGACCTCATCAGACGCCTTTGTGGAAATAAAAGAAAGAATTACATTATTATAATATGCCAGAATGTCCTGCAATATTAGTTCTGGCTCACTGCGCTTTGATTTAAAATCCTGCCGAGGTCAACTTTGCCTTTCATCCTTCCGGGGTCGATAAAATGTAGTACCCATCGCGTACTGGAGTCGATATAATCGACTTACTCCTCTCACCAAGTGTCTCGCCTTGTGCCTATGATAGAAACAATTGACATCCTATAGCTTAATCGTCGTGCCTTGCCCAGAAAATACCTGACCAGATTTGAGCATAAGCTCTTCCACTACTTATGGAAGGGACAGGTCCCGTTGGTCAGGAGGTCCATCTGCTGCCAACACCCACTACAAGGAGGCCTCGGGATGCCGTCGTTTCTGATGTGCGGACATGCACTGAGGCTGACACATCTGCAGAGATTCCTGGGGGATGACAATGGTGAACTGGTGTGGTCGCCGTTCGTGTGACAAGCCTTTCAGCAGCTCATCTCTTTGATTGAGTTGCAGTCCTGGGTCAAGCGCAGACCGAGGTTTGGCCTTTGGCATCTGAAATGTTGCCAGGAACTCACTGCACTCTACCAGCTGGACCATGTAATCGGTGGAACGTCAACTCTCACATTCTATAGAGGGTTAGTGATGAGCGATGATGGCCTAGGAGCGATGATGGGCATCGATGAAGACAGTCTGAGCAGTCTCTTCTGGAGAACTTTCAGGTCGGGCACTATGGATAATTTCAAAACGTCCTTGGCCTGGCAGTGCTACAGGGGAGAGTTGCCTGTTCGGGATAAGCTCTACAGGTATGGCCGTGGTGGAGTCACCAGCAACCGTACCTGTTCGAGATGCGCGCAGGATGACGAAACCGTCCGGCACGCACTCGTTCAATGGCCGTGCATTGCTGATTTGTGGGTTTCTGTCGAACGGCTGTTGTCACATGCAGGACGGATCCGGCTATCAGCCGAATCTATCGTGAAAATCGAACCACTGCCTTCCTTTGGCAAGGAAAATCGGTTAGTCTTCTGCCTGGTGTGTATGGCAAAAGAAGTTGTATGGTGGACGCGGTTGAAAGGTTTGAGGACAGAGCTCTTCCTTTCAAGACAAGCCCTCATCAACTTCTTCAAGTACCACTTAAAGAGGAAGGTTGGGGTAGAGAGGAAAGTGCTCTCCTCAAGTGAATTTTATGAAAGGTGGGTGAGAGTGGCGAAACTGGCGTGGCTAAATGGACCCACATCGTCTATGCGGCTGTAGACTGGCGGCAAGAACTGGCAGGAGGCACCTGCCTTTCGGAGTGTCAGGGTAATCCGGGGCTGTGTGCGGGTGCCCCGAATCCCCCTATGTGGTTTCTTCCCCTTTCCGGGGCTCTTTTCTCCTTTCTATCATTGTATTGCCTTTGTACTGTCAGACCTATTTGTAATATATTATTTATTAATGTGTCCCTTATCGTTATTGTTAATCTCACCCTTCCACTCGATGTAAATTCCCACACACTTTCTTCTTTGTGTCTTTGCTGTCTCCTATGTATCTCGCCTTTGTACTGTCCCCATCTATTTCGGCCCTTGTGGCCATTAAAAGAAAGAATTATTATTATTTGATGTTGCTATTATTACAATCCCTGAAGACTGGATGTACGCTTCTACTCCTGCTACATTCCTTACAGTAAGGTCTGTTGTTTCCTTTCAGACATATCCTGTAACTGAGGTTCAGGTTACGGAGGCTGCTAACAGAATTTTTAGCTTTCTTTTGACTGCCGGGATATAACGAACTGACTGTGAGTGGGAAGTATGAACTGATTCATTCAGCAACTGTGCTAGGCATATTGTGATTAAATTTTAATAAAACATTCATATGCAAATGCCTCATCGAATTCTTATCTAAATTCTAAAGCTGTGCAGATTCTCAGTGGCGATTTTGTCTTTTGTTATTCAAAATAGATTTCCATTCCTGTAGAAATTGATCGTTTAAAGAAGTAAAAAAAAAAAAAAAAAAAAAAATAATAATAATATTCGAAATCTCAGCAACTGTTATGACGTCATTCCGATAGCAACTTCGAAGGTAAAAATCTCGGCAACTTCAATAAAAATAAGAACTCAACTAAAACTACATTTAAAAACGAGAAAAAAAGTCGTTATATAAAGCAAACATTTCAATGTATATGTGATTAACCTATACTAACGTTTATTTGCATCACGTAATCTGGAGTTATTGAAAATTTTTAATGTCTGTTGACAAGAGTTTTGTTTTTCGATGAACAAAACAAAATGCTAAAATTATATATTTTGAGAAAAAAAAGAAAAAAAAGAAAGAAACTGAAGCTGAAAGAATTAAAATAAACAATAAGATTTGGTCTACAATCAGCAGGTGGATGTAACATTAGTAACAACATCATTAACAACAACAATAACAACAACAACAACAATATCAACATAATCAGTAATAACTACTATGATAATAGCAATAAGAATGATAACAATGATGTGTTGATAACAACAGCATCAGAAACAACAACAACAACAATAACATCAACAACAATAATATCAACAACAACAACAACAACAATAATAATAATGATTTCTTTTATTGGCCACAAGGGCCTGAAAACATTAAGGACGATACAAAAGGCAAGGACA
>JAOPJM010525349.1:0-10422 GCA_027124095.1 Muusoctopus leioderma
TAATGATTTCTTTTCTAGCTGACTGGTTCTGCTCAGTATGGAGGTCAGATTGGAATGGCTGATGCTGGTGGCATTGACGAGGCCTATCGCATTGTTGCTGACCATATAAGGATGTCGACTATATCTATAGGTGATGGTCTCTTACCTAGCAGAGATGGTTTAGGGTAAGTAGTGCCTATTGTTGCTGGGGGATGTGAACTAAAGATACTGGGTTCAATTTCAGCACAAGTAGCTGTTTATACCTGTGTTTCTATATATATATATATATATATATATGTATGTATGTATGTGTGTGTGTGACCCAGTGTGACCCTCATTCTTTTTCAGACACAAGTTACGCCACGTCATCCACCGAGCCCTCCACCAGGCCCACACTATCCTCCACGCCCCTACCGGACTCCTCGGGTCACTGGTCGATGATGTTGCTGATTCATTAGTAAGTTGTATTCTATGTTTGATTTTCCTTGGATTATTACCTTTTTGTTGTTGCTGTTGTTGTTGTTACTGTTGTTGTTGCTGCTGTTGTTGTTACTGTTGTTGTTGTTACTGTTGTTGTTACTACTGTTGTTGTTTCTGTTGTTGTTGTTCTAAAGTATAACAGGGGCAGCAGGCCAGGTTGATAGGGTTACAGTCTACTTACTGTAGGGGTCAAAGGTTTATTTATACCCCAATGTACGCTCTGCTGGGTGAGTGGTTAAGGTATTGCAATACCAACTTGGAGAGATTGTAAGTTCAAACCTGCTCATGCCAGTATTTCATTATGTCTCCCTGGACAGAACACTTTAATCCTGCTTACCTCAGTTCACCTAACTGTCAAGGAGGTATATTTACCTGACCATCTGGTAATGTTACCTGAGGTGGTGTTTTATGTCGCACCTACTTCCCACCATTAAACCATAATTGAGTACTGACTCTTAAAAACTCCCTTGGTGCTGGGCAGTCATTCATATCACATTTACATAGACACTGTATAGTGTCATGCATCTAAGATACTGCACATTGTTGTGCAACTAAGACAGTGCATGGTGTCAGTGGGGGGGGGGGGGGACATTGTGGAGTGGGGGAATATGACAGGAGTGGGGAGATATTGTGGAGGAATATGTGGGGAGTAAGGAGAGATTTTAACAAATATTTGAAACCAAGATTCTCTTTTTCTTATCATTACAGGAAGATGTCTTTCCTGAATGTTTCCAAGACAAAACAATGGTAAGTTGTGTGTGGAATTACTTACTTGTGTGTGTGTGTGTGTGTAGAATTACTTACTTGTGTGTGTGTGGAATTACTTACTTGTGTGTGTGAGTGTGTGTTTATATATGTGTGTGTGTGTATGTGTGTCTGTGACTCATTTCAGCATGTAATAACAGTAAATGTTCTCTTATTTATCGACAGATCCAAGAGATTCTGGACCAAAGTGAAAGGCATTATTTGGAGATGTTACAAGATGGCTACCATTCTTTCGACAGACTTCTCAACAGACTTCGTTCTCAACATTTCACTGATGGTTTGTAAATGTTTCATTTATTTTCAAGAATTCTTTAAAAGATCGTATCATACCTTCCTAATCAAACCAAAGAAATGATGTTTCCGTTGGTTTATTCCATTACTAAATATTACCTGTCGGACCATTTTCTTTGAGTTAGATTTATTTCCTCTTGTCAGAACCATTCTTCTTGTATTTGCAGAGAATATAATCCAGATAGCTGAGGGTCGCTTTGGTCGACCGGTTCCAGTGGATGTTGTATGTAATATTGCATTGGAGAGAGGTTACCTTGTTGATGTTGATAACATCCAGGAAGAGTTTTTAAAACGACAGGTAAATCAATGGAAATCATGTTCCACATTCACTGTCCATGTTTCACTCCTGTCATACATGTGATGTATGCCATACACCATCAAACATCTTACACACACCACATATAGTCCTCTATATACACTGTCCATGTGTTACTCCTGTCATACATGTGATGTCTGCCATCCACCATCAAACATCTTACACACACCTCATATAGTCCTCTATATACACCACCATATTCCATCATACATCATACACACACCACATATAGTCCTCTATATACACTATCATACACCATCACACCTCACACACATACCTCATATAATTTGCTATATATATATATGTGTGTGTATACAGTGAGATCACTTCATATATACATATACAGATTATATGAAGATTAATAGCTAAGATATTTTCCTATAGATAACAATAATAAACGTTGTTGTTGTTGTTGCTGTTGCTGATGTTGTTGTTAATAAATCTCTAATGGTTCCCTGTTTGTCTATTACCAGCAACAAGCCAGTTTAGAGAAACCAGCCATACCAAATGTTCTTCCGGACACTGACCTAATATCAAAACTTCAGAAGTCTTCCATTCTGGCCACAGATGACCACTTTAAGTATCAGTACACTAGTACTGATGGTGTTTACAGTAAGTATCAGTACACTAGTACTGATGGTGTTTACAGTAAGTTCATTGGAGTTCTTGACCACAGATGACCAATATAAATATCACTATCATCATCATCACCACCACTACCATTATCATCACCATCATTATTACTATCATCATCATCATCATCATGACCACCATCATTATCATCATAATCATAACCATCATCATCATCATAATCATAACCATCATCATCATCATCATCATCACCACCACCACTTTCATCATCATTATGTTCATCACCATCATCAACATCATTACCATAATCATCATCATCATCATTACCGACATCACACCAGTTTGGTCAAACATTTCCCTAAAACCTATTGACCAACCTTTTGTTCTTCACATTCTCAGGTTTCACCGATGTCCCCGACAACAACTGCTGTGTTCTGGCTTTGATCCAAGATAATTCTTTGACTGAGAAGGTTTCTACTGGAGACACTTGTACCATTCTCTTAAACAGGACGTCTTTCTATGCCGAGGCCGGAGGTCAACATTCTGACCTCGGTCAAATATTTGGAATGGTAAAATATTTATTTTCTTTATATTCTCTCTTACTCTTATCCCTATTTTTTATTCTCTAATCCCTTTTTTTCACTGATTATCATGGACATTGCTAGAAATAGCGACCAAATCTCCCTCAATTCAAACCTCACTGTTTATCATGGATATTGCATTAAAACAGCATATACAATATACCCCATATTAAACACCACCACCACCGCCACCACTATATACAATATACCCCATATTAAACAACACCACCACCACCACACCACCACACCACACCACCACCACTATATACAATATACCCCCAAATTAAACCCGCCCTCACCCACTTCTACTTTCACTATTGCAGAAATCAGGTGCTAAATTCCAGGTAACCAATGTGCAACAGATGCAGAATTATGTACTGCACTGTGGACATGTGCAGGAAGGTAGTTTCACCAAACAGGATCTAGTTAGCCTGCATTTGGATCAGGTAGGATTTCATCATCATCACTATCATCATCACTAACACCACCATCATCATCATCATCATCACTATCATCATCATCTTCATCGTCACCGCCATCATCACCACCACCACCACCATCAGCATCATAATCACTACCACCATCAGCATCATCATCATTATCATCACCGCCAAAATCACCATCACCACTTTTCAATACCACCAACATTACCAATATCATCAACACCGCCACCACCACCACCACCACTACCACCACCATACGACATTAACAAAAAGTTCATGTAGTCCATGCTATACTGATAAATACCACATATCTCTCTGTGTCTGTTGTATATTTGTAGGGTGTGAGACAAGGTTGTATGCGTAACCACACAGCTACCCATTTATTAAACTCTGCCTTACAACAAGTCCTTACTTCTCAAGTCCGACAACTTGGTTCTTCAGTGATGGAACATAGGTTTACATTTGATTTCTCCTGTGTAGTAAGTTCACTCTTTCCATACTACTATTACTACTACTACTACTACATCTTTTCTATTCTTCCTCCTCTCCTCCTTTATTTTCTCATCCCTCCTACTCCTTCTGCTTCTTCCTACTCCCTCTTTCTTCCTTCCTTCCTCCCCTCCCTTTTCTCCCCCTCTTTGCCTGCACCTTTTCCTCCTCCTTCTTTTTCTTCCAATAATTGCTGTTGTTTGATGAACCAACTAACAGCTCTCTCTCTCTCTATATATATATATGTATATATATATATATGTATATATATATATATATATATATGTATATATATGTATAATGTCTGATATGTGTGAACCCTCTGTTCCAGGAAGAGATGCCTACTGAGAAGATAGGTAAAGTTGAGAAAATGGTACAGTCTGCTATAAGACAACAATTGCCAGTCTACCGTGAAGAACTCAGTAAGACCGAAGCTATGGAACTAAACTGTCTCACCAAGAACCCTGATGAAGTAAGTCACACTTCATTTATCTTCATTGGTCTGTAAACCTTATTGGGCGATGACTTCACTGGTTGGTGTTTGTTTAACCCCAGGTCGGTCAGTCCTGGTACAGCAGACCTATGATCAATGGTATTCCAGTCATACTTGGTTTGGTTCTTCATTGGTCTGTAAACTTTGTTGGTTACTAACTCCACTGGTGGTTCGGCCCACAATCGTAAGGTCGTGAGTTCGATTCCCAGACTGGGCAGCATGTTGTGTCCTTGAGCAAGGCACTTTATTTCACATTGCTCCAGTCTACTCAGCTGAACATGAGTACCAGCAGTAACTGGGGGGTTAACCCTGCCATGGACTGGTGTCCCATTCAGGGGGAGAGTCTTGCACTCTCAGTCACTTAACCCCATGGAAACTGGGATAAGCTCCAGCCTCGTGGGGCTGCCCATGTTTTACTTTGCCTGAAGTTATAATTGCCCTGTTTCACGTTTACCCCATTGTGGGGGGCTGCCCTTGTTTAAGTTTACCTGAAGTTATAATTTCTCTGTTGTAGATTTACCCTGACTATGTCTACCTAGTCAGTGTGGGGCTACCCATCAATGAACTGAGGTCAGTTCCTCAATCTGTACAGTCTAAATATTCACAAGAACTCTGCTCAGGCACGTAAGTAAAGCAGTTTCAGTTTCCCACTCAGTGTTTACTAATCCTGGCTATGGGCCTGACCCCTTTACCCACGGCCAGATTTTCAGCTAAGGAGGGTCTACCATGTCACTCACACTACAAAAACAACCCTAAATATACCCTGTTGTTGTTGTTGTTGTTTAGCCCCAGATCAGCTCTGATCCAGCAAACCCATGATCAAAGGTATTCCAGCCATGACCAACCTGTCATTTTAGATTGTTGTAGGACCACATTATCTAATGTGTTTAGTCCTTATATAAGACGGCAGGGTGTGATTTGAGGGAGATTTGGCTGCTATTTCTAGCAGGTTGAGCTACCACGTAGAGGCTCCCTCATTGGCTCGCTACAATATTGTGAAAGCAGGGCGGTGGATTGGCTGAATCGTTAAGGCGTTGTACAAAATACCTTGCTATATTTAGTTATGGCCCTTTATGTTCTAAGTTCAAATCCCACCGGGGTTGATATGATTGAGTGACCACCACCCCCTGAGCCTATATTGGAAATCAATATTCTTAAACTTTCAAAAAACAAACCAATAAAAATAATGCGTGTTTTCTAGCGTGTGAGGGGCAGGGGAGGAGGGGGTAGTCGATTTAAGGAAATCACCCCAGTATATGACTGGTAACTCTACCTGTTATCTGACCATTCACCTTTCCACCCCTTACATCTCCTTCAATCTGTTTTTTACAGACATGTCCACAACACAGGTGACATCGGTCAGTTTATTGTCACTAACTTGTCCGGAGTGTCACACAGCACCAAACGAATGACGTGTGTCACAGGAAAACTGGCTCAAGACGTGAGTAAAGTATATATATATACATGGTCTCCTGTATTGAACACTAGTTAGGTTAAGCCGTACCAAAGATAAGGGGCTACTGAATTAAGCATGTTGTAGAATTAATCAGGACCAGAGAGGTCTCACCTTGTGATACCTTTGTAAGAGGAGGTTAGGGTGGTTAAAATATCGACATTGTTACATTGTGGCACCTCGTTAGAAGTCACTCAACACATTTAAACTATGTTGTACTTTGTAGGCCATCACTAAATTATCTGGTACCTCGTGATACATTGTGGTACCTCTCTAGAGTTGATTGTGGTTGTAGGCCATCACTAACTTATCTGGTACCTCGTGGTACATCATAGTACTTCATGGTACCTGTCTAGAGTTGGTTGTGGTTGTAGGCCATCACTAACTTATCTGGTACCTCGTGGCACCTCATGGTATGTTGTGGTACCTCTCTAGAGTTGGTTGTCAACATAGTCCATCACTGACTTGCCTGAAGTATTTAAGGTACATAGGTACCTTGTAATAACTTACTAGGAGTCAAGGTGGTAAAACACTAACATATAAATATTTTCTACCTTGTAGGCCGTCACTAACTTATCCGAAGTCCAAAAACTATTTGAAGAATTAAAGAATTCTGTTGTAATGGAAGAAAATGGTGAGATTTTGGAGCAGCAGTTAAAGACGATCTATACAGTAAGTTTGTTTATGTGATACCCTAGATTCCAAGGTGGATATATATGGGGTAGAGACAGTTTATTACAATCTACAACTTTACTATAGATAACATTTGGTTTTGTTTTGGTGATATTATCTGTACAGAAGTAATTTATGAATCTGTACCCTCCCTCCCAACTCCACAGTAATCACCTATTAATACAGTTATCACCTGTGTGTCTGTAGCTCCTCCAGTTATCACCTGTGTGTCTGTAGCTCCTCCAGTTACCACCTGTGTGTGTGTGACTCTTCCAGTTATCACCTGTGTGTCTGTGACCCTTCAGTTATCACCTGTGTGTCTGTTATCACCTGTGTGTCTGTAGCTCCTCCAGTTATCACCTGTGTGTCTGTAGCCTCTCCATTCATTACCTGTGTATATGTAGTCCTCTAGTTATCACCTGTGAGTCTTTGACCCCTCCAGTTATCACCTGTGAGTCTTTGACCCCTCCAGTTATCACCTGTGAGTCTGTGACCCCCTCCAGTTATCACCTGTCCGTCTGAAGACCCTTCAAACACAACAGACCAGGTGTATATATTACACAAGTTATATAATATTTCACCTTTTTTTTTTGTTTCTTTATCATTGTCTAAATAACTTGATGTGTGTTTTCATCAACCAGATGCTGGGTAAACAACTTCTCCCTAAGGTAGGTCGGGACAGACTCAAGGCCAACGTTATTTTACTACAAGAGAAGATCAGAAAGATAAAGAATGCAGATGCTAGTACAAGACTTGCTATGGTGCGTTCAGATTTCACATTTTGTCTGTGTCTGTGTGTTTATGTGTGTGTGTGTGTGTTGATATATGTGTGTGTTTATGTATGTGGTGAGGTTCATTCGACCCTCTGTAGGACTGCTCATGTCTGAACCTTGTATGTACTGAATATCTACTGTATTGAGTGTACATACACTGTGCATCTAGTGTTAAGTTACCTACTATGATATATATATATGGCAGACATGTAATATACTATAAAATATGTGATCTATGATCACAGCTGTGTGATATATGGTAGCAGATGTCTTATAGTGGTCCCTTATATTTGTCCTTCAGACCATGAAGAAGATGTTGGATGTGAAGGGATCAGCCCAGTACGTCATATTTCACACTGACTTTGATAGTCCTCGACAGGTGAGATATTTAATTATATTTTACACACCTTGGGTTGTTGATTGTGCATTTGGTTGCTATTTTTATTATGGCTAGCTTCCATGTAGAGGTCTCCCTCACTAGCTCATACATACATATATATATACATAAGACAGGGGGGGGTGATTCTCTGACAGAAAACGGTATACCCTGGAATAAGCATTATTCTTGTACCAGGGGGTACAAAAGAATTATGTAGCAATTTTGAATATATCGTTGTTGAAGTAGTAGGGGACAAGTTGGTAGTGTCATTAGAGAATGCCTTGCAGTATTCGTTGTGGCTCACTGTGCTCTGAGTTCAAATCCTGCCGAGGTCAACTTCGCCTTTCGACCTTTCAGGGGTAGATATAAATATAGTACCAGTCTAGGGTGGTGGTGGACTGGTAGAATCGTTAGAGCGTCGGACGAGATGCCTCACAGTATTTATCCCGGCACTTTGCATTCTGAGTTCAAATCCTGCCGTGGCCTACTTTGTGTGGTAGACTTAATCCATCCCCTGGTTTAACAACACCACCACCACCACCACCACCACCCGGCTACCCCTTGGGTGTCTTTAGTGGAGTCCACTCTGTTGTAAGTATTCAGGCCAGGTCTCCGGTCTGAGGATAACTCCCTCCCTCCAGTCTCAGAGGCCCTGAGAAAAAGGGGTGATGAGCACTGCCTTCCCTCCTGACTAAGCAGTAAACAAAGAAAAAAATTAGCATAAGTATGAGACAGATGATCAGTTGAAAAATTCTCAAAGTCAGCTCTATAGTTTTTAGTGCATGAGAGAGAGAGAGAGAGAGAGAGAGAGAGATAAGGGCGGGGTTCAATTCTCCAGCGTAGGATTTTATGTTGTTTTTTTTTTTATTTTTCCACATTTTTTTTATTGTAAGACATGAATGAAACGTACCTTTTTATCTGAAATAAATTTAAATATTTCACGAGGAAATATTTGCATTTTCTCATAGCTGCTGTAGCTGTGAGAAATTTCTCTTTTTTTCAACAATGTAGTGAAAGAATTTTTCAGATTTATTTAAGGACCTTGAGAAAACTACCACACACAGTTCACGTGTACCACCATGTGTACCACCTTGTGATAATAGCTGCAGTCGTAGTAGTTTCATCAGTAGCAACTGTTTCATTAGTAAAAGACAAAAACCATCATCAATAGCAGGCACAGCTGACCATTTAATATCATTTTAATTAGAATTGATATATTTTACAGCATCCTCAGATAGGGGGAAATTTGTACTGACCAATGGCCTAATTTTTGAAGGGCATATGACAGGTTTCCACACAGTTTCTGTCTACCAAATCCACTCACAAGGCATTGGTCGGCCCGAGGCTATAGTAGAAGACACTTGCCCAAGGTGACACACTGTGGGACTGAACCCGAAACCATGTGATTGCGAAGCGAACTTCTTAACCACACAGCCATGCCTGCACCTATTCCATATGTGTGCACAACAAATGACACAAAAGAACCGTTTACCAGATGGCATCACATGATTAATTCAAGTGACACAAACACAAACATACAAACAAATAAAACTGTGAAGGATGGAGGCAGTGGTTATTGTGAAATATTGCGGTCACATCAGTGTGTTAGTTGGGGTCACATCAGTGGTGTTAGTTGGGGTCACATCAGTGTGTTAGTTGGGGTCAGAGAAGCAATTCCCTAACTTATTGCTTTCAATTTTATTTTAATTAGGCACGAGGGAGCGTTTGCGTCTACGTGGTTGCTCGACATGCTAGAAATAGCAGCCAAATCTCTTTCAAATCACACCCTACCATCTTTAACCCTTTTGATGCCAACCCACCTGAAGCCACCTGAATTGGTTCTATAATTAAAAAAACAATTTGTCTTAAAGTGTTCATATTTAAATCGAAATCTTACATTATGTAAGAACGTTTTGTTAAGTTATGTTCTAAACACCAACTTAATAACAAGAAAGTTAGTCATTTTTCTAAATCCTTCTAAATTCTTGATTATTTCCAAAATTAATTGGAAATCACAGGCAGTGTATTTCATGAGAAATATAGTAACGAAAGGGTTAAATTATAAAAAGGAAGGACATATTGGATACTGTAGTCCGAGATAAACTATTTCTGAGAAGGTAGGATGGTCATGGCTGGAACACCTTTGAATCATAGGTCTGCTCAGCCAGAGTTGACCTGGGGCTAAGCAACAACAACAACAAAAATGTTAGAGTCAGGGCTATGAATTGGAACAGTGACACTCAAGTCTTTCCCACAAGTATGAGTGGCATTATGAGTGAAACTATATGACTACAACTGATCAGAAAAGGGTTAAAAAGGGGACAGAAAGCAACAGTAAGACAAGTAAAGAAAGACAGCAATGATGGCCAAAGATACATGGTAGAATACACAGGATAAAACACAGAAAGACAGAAAAGTGAACAGTAAAAGAGCCATAAAGAGGAACAGAATGTGTAGGCAGGTCCAGATTAGTATTGACGGAATGTAGGAAGCACGGACTTTTTTAATCAACTTACCCCTCCCACCAAAATTTCTGGCCTTGTGCCTTTGTTAGAAACCATTATTATTATTTTCCCACAGCTCGTCTCTTTGAAGGAGCTGCAGACCAGGGTCAAACGAAGACCAAGACTGGGAGCCTGCCACCTGGAGTGCTGCCAGGCGCTCACAGCCCTCTACCAGTCGGGCAATGCGGTCAGTGGAAGTTCCACTTTAGCGTT
>JAOPJM010525389.1:0-10420 GCA_027124095.1 Muusoctopus leioderma
ATATATATAAGGAGTTCGCTTCGCAACAACATGGTTTCGGGTTCAGTCCCACTGCGTGGCACCTTGGGTAAGTGTCTTCTATAGCCTCGGGCCGACCAATACCTTTTGAGTGAATTTGGTAGACGGAAACTGTAGAAGCCCGTCGTATATATATATGTATGTGTGTGTTTTTGTGTTTGTCTCCGTATCTGTTTGTTTACCTCCCGTAACCTAGCGGTTCGGCTTAGAGATCGATAAGATACCTCCCCTCCCGTAACCTAGCGGTTTGGCTTAGAGATCGATAAGATAAGTACCAGACTCAAATGTACTGGAGTCGACTTCAAGGCGGTGCCCCAGCATGGCCCCAGTCCAATGACTGAAACAAGTAAAAGAGTAAAAGAGTAAACAATGGAAAGGTAAACAGAAATGAACCAGTATTTTCACATAGACAATTTAGACTCCCAAAATTACCCGTGATATGACGGGTAACACTCTAGTGTAAAGATATTAAGAAATGAAACAAATTACCTCCTCGTGGAACTCGCCGTTTTCCTTCTCGCTTTTCTCGGTTCATATTAAAAGCTGAGCCACTTGTTAGTGCTTCCAACAGATTGTCAACAACTCCATGGTTTGGTTCATCTGAAATATATAGGCATTTTACAACATTTTGTTTCTAGAATATATTTGGCATATTAGAATTGATTACTCTCATCTTGAATTAGAGTGGTGGGAGAACTTTAAAAGGTTATAAAAGAAAAAGTAACTAAACTTAAAAATCCATACAAAAAAAATGTTTAACTATGGTATTATGAAGGTAGTGAAATATAAACTATTTGTATTTAGTACAATTCTTGATTTAAAATGTGTAGAGAATCTATTTCCCATTTAAGACTGTATTTACTCTATGTTCAAAGCTGTTACAACAAAAATGCTTCATATTTGAGAATAATTTTTTCATTTATTTTAAAGCTACAAGACAGTTATTACAGTGTCCAGTATGGAGATAATGCATTTAGAAGTGTAGATAATAAAAGGATGTATGTAGCAGCAACCAGTTACATTAAAGGCAACATATTCAAAAGAAAATATCAAAGTTAAAACATTTAGTGAGTCTTTTTTAATATACATATTTTACAGAGTTATTGTGAAGCTAAATTCGACCAAGCAAACAATTCATTATTATCATTATCGATATGATGGCAAATTCGCAGAGTTGTTAGTGCGTCGGACAGAATGTCTTGAAGTATTCAGTCTGCGTTCAAATCCCGCCGAGGTCAACTTTCCCTTTCATCCTTCCGGGGTTGATAAAATAAAGTACCAGTCAAGTAGTGGGGTTGTTGGCCTTGTGCCTATGTTAGAAACAATTATTATCTATATTCTGCTAATGTATGTATGTGACGCTAAAGGGAAAGGAGAAAGAGGAAAAAGTGTTAATGGAAGGGGGGGGGGGGGCTGTGAGTGAGAGAGAAGAAAAAAAAGGAACGCTAATCACGGGCACAGACACACGTGTGTTTGTAAACATATGTATATATGTGTGTTCAAGACAGGAGAGAAAATATGAATGAAAGAGAACAAGAAAACTGGAATCCCATGGTTGAACCTTACAACATTGGTAACATTAATATTCTATGTAATCGTTGTGAAGCCTTTAGATTTATAAACGAACCTCTGAGAGTCAATCGCTTTCCGTAAAAATATTAGGAGCTACAATTGTGTCTTTTCCTTTGCTTCATTTGGAGCGTAAAATAAGTACACATGAGGGACAAGGACCTTATTGTTTCAAAGTTCAGTGACATACAACTTCTACTCTTCACCCTGATAATCAAAACCCACAGTATGGTCAGTTATATATAAATAGACTCTAATGAAGTATTGCAACAGCGGGTGAAAACTCCTCAAAATGCTCAATGTTTAGCTAATGTAATGGATATCATTCAAAGCATTATTCATTGCTATAATCCATATGTTCAATTATATAAAAAACATGTTTCGGTGGAGTTAGAAGAAGTGCGTGTAATCCGAGACAATGTTCATATTTGTAAAGTACAACTTCAAACGAAGTCCAGACATTAGGCAGTACAAGTTTCCAACAAATAATGAAATTGCTGCTGTATTTATTGGTGAAAACGGAGCTCCCTCATCCAAGAAATATGCCTCCCGAAAGAATTTCCTAATTGTCATGCCATTTGGATCTGAAGAGTTATCCACTACTGTTTCCTTATGGTGAATTTGGATGGCACAATGAAATCTAACATCATGAAGCTCACCCAACACGTGTTCGTACCCAGGTAACTATGCAACAATTTTATAGTTTTCGATTGGCAGTTAGGCGTAGATTCAATATTATCCATAGAGCAGGAAAACTTTTTCAGCAGTGGATGCCTATGTAAAGATGCTGTTTGCAATTCATTAGGAATAATCAGCCTCAGCTTCATGTCGAATAGAAAAGTGTGCTAATGGACCATCTCAATGCAAGAGAAGAAAGAAATTTTGAACCAGGATTTCTAGTTATACTGCCTTCTTCATTTCAAGGAAGTCCACGGAACACGCATCAGTATTTTCAAGATGCTATGGCAATAGTAGCAAAATATGGTAAACCAGACCTTTTTTAACCTACACAAGTAATATGAGATAGATTAGTATCTGCAGAAATTCCCAAAGAAGACATTCCATTGCAGAATTTGGTGAAAAAATTCATGATACATGGTAGGGTACATAGTATTAATAATCCTACTTCTCCTTGCATGGGAAATGGAACATGCACAAAAAACTTTCCAAAAAGCTTCTGAGAAGAGACATTGCTGAATGTAAATGGTTACCCGAAATACCGAAGACGTAATAATTGAATTAGAGTTCAAGTTGGACGTTATTCTACAGAATAACGTCCAACTTGAACTCTAATTCAGTAACAACGTAGTGCCATATAATGCCTTCCTGCTGAAGAAATTCTACACATATATATTTGGAAATATATTCTGTTAAAAGTATAAAATATATTTTTAAATATGTCTACAAAGGACATGACTGTACTTCTATTGAAATAACAAACAATGTTGCTACTAATGGACAGCAAAATCAGCTACCTGGGCATGATGAAATTAAGTCCTACCTGTCTCATCTGCTGAAGCTATATGGAGGTTATCTCAGATGCATAACATGTTTCATACAGTTTATAGACTTGCCATTCATCTTCCAGACCAACAAAGAGTCTAGTTTCAAAGAGGACAGGCTCTTCAAGCAGCCGAAGCTCAACATGACCAAAACACACACCTCACTGTATGGTTCAAGCTCAATAATGAAAATGAAAATTCACGTCAGTACTTGTACTCTGAAATTCCATTTCATCATATGTTCAATGAATATGTCAAAAAATGGACAGTCAGATGAAGAAAGCATGACATTGAGTCCGGAAAATGCTGAAAAATTTCATCTGCTGCTTTACGTTCCAGGAGCAAGAAACTATGAAGAATTGAGGACTGTTCAAGGAGAAATTATGCCAACTTTTAAAGATGCTTGCATACAGCTAGGATTATTGGTAACTGATAATGAGTATGAAAACACTTTAGAGGAAGCTTTAACATTTAGAATGCCGTCACAACTGAGAATAATGTTTGCAACTATTTGTGCCTTTTGCAATCCTCAAAATACAATTCAGCTTTGGAACTCTTTTAGAGAACAAATGATTATAAGCAAAAAACTCTGCTCTTCATGCAATAAATGAAGTTTTAATCGAAAATGGAACAAATTGTCAGAGAATATGACTACCAGAACTTCGGGGAGAATTTAGGGGCATAAATGAACAAGAACTTAAAACTTATTCACTTAATTTAAATAATCTGAATAATGAACAAAGAATAATAGCTGATGTAGTAATAGATGCAGTTGAAAAGAAGAAAAGCAGAGAAATTTTGGAATGTAGTTGCTTTTATATCGATGCTAATAGGAGGATGTAAGTAAAACTTATTTGATGAATATTATCATTTCCTATCTAAGAAACAACAATTTTAAGTGCTGCATGGACAGTTATTGCTACAACATTACCGTTAGGTGGTAAAACATTACATTACATAGCCTATTTAAACTCTTAATCGATATAAGCCAGTTTCTTAAGAGATCAAAATTTAATTCTCATTGATGAAGCATCCATGATACCTACTTTTGCCATTCATGCCATCGATAAATGCAGTCATGATATTACTGGTAACAATAGCATTTTTGAGGAAAGATCATCTTATTGGGAGGGGATTACAGACAAGGGTTACCTATTCTTCCACAACCTTATCTCTGGCAGTATTTCAGACAATATTGCCTAACTCAAAATATGAGAGTCACAGAAGATTGGAAATAAAACCACTCCAACTATGCAAGGATTAGCATTAGATAATGTGAAAGTACCATCCTCTTCATGTATTGAAAATTCTTTAGTAAATTCTATTTTTAGTGAAGCATCTAAGGAAGAGAGGCAAACATGTGTAATACTTTCTCCTAAGAACTCTGACTGCCTTTCTTTAAATGAGGAGATTTTAGAACTACTACCATGCAGGGCTGTCTTATCGCATGGGCACACTGGGCAGTTGTTGGGGTCCCATGATTTTAGGGGCCCCGAAATTCAAGCTGGAAAATTTTATTGTGTTAGAGGCGGGAGGGTTAGGGTCACCCAGTACATTGCTTTTGCTGGGGGCCTCAAATAGCCTTAAGACTGCCCTGTTACCAGAAAATGTCCAAACGTATTTTAGTATAGATCAAATAGTTAGTGATAATCAGGTAGATAATGAATGATACACAACAGAATTATTTAATTTACTTACTCCATATGGAATGCCACCCCATAGATTGAATTTAAAAATAGGATCAGTTGTAATGCTATTACGTAATATATCAATTCAGCAAGGGCTTTGTAATGGATCTATATTAGAAAGTGTTAACTTACATTGTACTTGCATTGAAGGTTTGTTAATAAGTGGTGCTTTGGCAGGTAGGTAGGCGAGTATTAATACCTAGAGTTAAACTGGCACCTAGTGATTCAAATTTACCTTTTATTTTACAAAGAACTTAGTTTCCTGTTAGATTAGCTTATTCATTGACAATTAATAAAGCACAGGGTCAAGACAGTTATATGTTGCATTCTCTGGGGCAAGGAAATTAATTGATGTTTTTGTTAGGGTAGGAAAACAAAGAGGAAAAACTATCACTAAAACCATTGTATATAAGGAAGTATTAAATTAATGGTATAAATTGATGATAATGATAATTATTGGTATTACGATTCTAATGGTACAATGATGTAATAATTATACTGATATAACACTAATGATTGTAATTTTATTAGTTATACTGTTGTGGCAAAATAAAATAATTCCATTTTCTTTCTCATCTATCAATTTCTACACCAACTTAGAGAATACTTTCTCCAGGTTAAATAACACTGCCCTCATGATAAATTACTTCAATGAAATTGTATGATTACACAAATATATGTCAGAGTAGTTATTATGTCTTGGTTGTCTACAATTGTGGAATTTCCATAGGTCCAGTTAGTTAATAATATTAATAGTAAAACATTTGTCATAGCTATGTTTTAAATAACACTTTCTGTGAATGATACAATTAAAGACTTTTACAACTTGAAGGGTGTTTATCTTTCTCAGTATTTACGTTGTACTTCAGCAACAACCACACTTATCAAAGACTTTTAAAAGGTTAACAAAATGTGTAGGTGTCAAAATTTGTCTCCTTGTAAAATAAATTAACACGACAGTAATGTTTGACAAAATTAGAAAAATAAAGTCAGCTTTATGATGCACTGAACTCAAAGAAACATTTTAAGACTACATATGTATCCCTCAACTCCCTGTATCACTAATCAAGATTAGTGATAAGTAATGTAGTTATCAAGATAACTACATTATTTTGGTTACATTTTGGTTGAAGCAATACATGATCATCAAGATGATACTGATAGTGATAATCTGGTAATATGATTAAAACCAGTGTTTTCAGCATTAGCTGTAATCATTGAGAGAAGCTAAAATCAATTCACAAAACAAACCTGTATTAACATCCATAAATTGCTTTTGCCGCTGTAACTTTTCTTTTCTATCCTTTTCTCGAGCTTCTTTAGCTTTTTTTGCCCGTTCTATATTATCAAGTGTTTCTTTTTGTTGAATATTCTCTTTCAAAGCTTGCTATAAATTATAAGTTTAAAATGAGAGAAGAAAAAGAAAAGAAATTGAGACAATAATATAGCTGAAATAGTCATTTCAACAGACTATATATATATATATATATATATATATATGTATAGAGAGAGAGAGAGAGAGAGGTGGAAGCTCTCTGAAACTGAGAATCATAGATGACATTTAACACAACCAAAATATATCGTGCCCAATTTTTAGGTCTCCTTTGCACATAAAATTGCTGTCATCAATGACCTGGCAGGAAAAGCTACATATTTTTAATATTAACAAAACCACATTGAAAACTAAGTTTTTCTTAGAAGAAATATGTCAGTTATAAGGCACTCTTTTCAAAGTAAAGTACACTACACAATGGAGCCAAAATAATGATAAATATTTATATCTATTACACATGTGCAATAAATAGTATGAAGCTGCATAACCTTTTGTAATCAAAAGTATTCCTAATCAATCCTATTGACTTAAGGGAATGGGAGATTAGGAATTATGATGTTCATGCTTTTCTCAAGAACATTAGTAGAGTAAACAAAATAGTTACAACTAGGATTCAAAACTGGCACAGATTTGGTTTCTGAGAGTTTACCATCCAGGTGTTGAAATGTTTTCTGTGATAGTCCAGCATTCTATCCATGGATAGATTTCTATCTCATCTGTTAAACACAGAGCACAAACTTAAAAAAATATCCAAGGGATTAGGAGCAGTGTTCCTTCTAAGCACTGTGTATGTATGTGTCCACACACATTTCACAACAAGCACACACAAAGAAATTAATGTGCACACAAAATGTTAATTGCATAAAATAATGTAGTAATTTAGTAATTAATAATTATACATATTATACATTCAGTACACACATATTTTTGTCATAAGATAAAAAATTACAACAACATAACATTTTTGCACACACTGACTACTAAAAATTAAAGAGGACATTGTTTACCTTTACAGATTACATTACCACCTATGTTATGTCATGCACCTACAACTGAGCTTCTCTGACATCCTAGATCACATTCAGGAAAAAGTCATCCATCTGAGATATAATCTCATCACTAGCTGAAAAACTTCAACAACCTGGTCACAGGCAACCTCCTTCATCTTTTATGGTAGTGCCCCAGCATGGCCACAGACAATAGGCTGGAACAAGTAAAAGAATCTGGCTCTTCCTCAAACTGTATTATGTCTGTACCTTTTCTACACGAAACTCTGCTCCTCAGAACTTCTACTCGACCTTACCATTTGAACTTGTCTGTGTTTATACCATGCTTCATTGAAAATGTAACATGGCTATCATTTCAATAATTGCCACCTGGAGAAATTTTCTTCTTTCTCCAAAATTTCTTGCAATGTACTTCAAACTTCAAATTCACATCAATATTATTTATGCCTCCCATCACAATGATCTGAATGAGCTTTCACAAGCTATGAGCACTTCTTAAACATGGCAATAAATGGTATCAAACTACAATTTGAAAGAGTACTTCACAAAATGTGGATGGTCAAAACCTCTTATTCATATTATGACAGAAAAATATCTTTGATTTTGACCAGGCATTATTGCTAAGAATGTGGTTCAAGTGAATCCAAAGACCCAGTCTTTAGCAATGTAACAGTGCTAATAGTAATAGACATTTTAAAAGTTGAATTTAACTCTCATAAAGTTGTTTCATATACTCTCTTATATGCAACTTACTATGACAATGTAGGCATAAAGTTTGAAGATTTTTATGGTAGGTGTAAATAAGAACTGTGAGAATATTTGGCTGAAATGGAAATGGCTACAACCAAGAATCCAAACAAAATTATGAACAACTCACCAATAGTTAAAACCATTCTACAAATATCATTAAACAAATGTTAGGGTTGACAATAAAAATGCACTTTCTTAAAAATATATTAAAAAACAACAAAAAAATGAAAAAATATGACATACTGCAAAACTGCTTTGAAACTCCTTTATGTCATGAAAAAATTCTTCAGATGAGTATTTTTTTCTATCAAAAGAAAAATATTTTGCAAGTTCTGTATATTTTATGTCCATCTGCTTGTACATTGTGTTCAGTATTTCATACTGAGTTTTAGCACTTTCCAGGAATGGGTGGAGAGTTTGTTAAGAGAAAATACAACTGAATATATCTAATACCCAAATAAAACAAAATAATTATTGTAATATACATAAAAAAGTAAATATAACTCACCAATAATTTTGAATACTGACAAGAAGAATGTTTGTTGTTGTTATTGTTATTATCATTATCATTATTATTATTAATGGTGGCAAATTGGCAGAGTCGTTAGCGCGTCGGACAGAATACCTTACAGTATTCATTCCGGCTGTTAGAAACAATTATTATCGTTATTATTATTATTACTACTACTACTACTTACTTACTTATAAAGTAAAAGAGTGACAGAAACGCTAGAGTGACATACCAAATACCGTACAGAGATTAGCTAATTCCATTGATATTCTGAGTTCAAATACTTTAGAGGTTGAGTTTAACTGTCATAAATTTGTCACATATGCTTTCTTATATGAAGCCTACTACATATAAGAAGCCATAGAAGCAACTTATCTTTAATTCTCCCAGGATTGATACATACAGTATAGACATCTTCTAGAAATGTATAGCATTGTAACCTTTGTAAGAAATCATCATTATTATTATTGACAATTTCTAAAAGTCCTTGGCCTGACAATGCTACAGGGGACGGGGGCTTTGCCTGTTCAGGAAAAACTATACGTGCATGGCCATGTTAGAGCACCAGCAACTGAACCTGTCTGAGATGTATGCAGGATGATGAAACTGTCTAGCATGCACTCGTCCAGTGTCCATGCATTGCTGATTTGGTTTATGTTGAACAGCTGTTATCACATGCGGGATGGATCCGGCTATCAGCTAAGTCTCTCGTGAAGATTGCCCCACCACCTTCCTGAAAAGTGGGTAGTCTTCCTGTCTTGTAGTTATAGCGAAGGAAGTTGTGTGGTGAACACAGTTACAAGGTTTGAGACAGAGCTTTTCCTCTCTGGTCAAGCCCTCAACAATTTCAAGTACCGTTAGCCTCCAATAAACTTTTATAAAAAGTGGATGAGAGTAGTAAAATTGGTGTGGCTAAATGGGCCTACACTAACTATGCAGCTGTAGGCTGGCGACAAAACTAGGAGAAGGCATAATCCAAAGTTGAGCACAAAGTGCTCTAAATCCTCTTATGTAATTACCCGACCAATTTGGGGGAACTTTTCTTGTTCTATACTGCCATTGCTATTGACTATCTATTCATTAATGTGTCATTGTTTGGCTGATCTAACCCTTTTACTCGATGTGTGTCCCCACACATTCTTGTTTGTTGTTTTCTTTTGTATTCTACCTTTGTACTGACCTCAATAACTTGAGCCCTTGTGACCATATTATTACAAAGGGTGGTGGATAGTAGAATCGGTAGAGCACAGGAAAAAATGTCTTAAACTACTAAGTAATGTCCCTTTATATTCAGAGCTTAAATCCTGCTTGGTTTGACTTTGCTTTTCATCCTTTTGGGATCATTAAATACATATTAGTCAAGCTCTTTGTTGCCAGCAGAGCTTTTTCCATCCTGTCCTTATTCTGGCTACTATGCTCTCGGAGCAACCTGATATATATATATATATATATCACTGATATATATATATATATATATCACCACTGCTGATATATATATATCATCATCATCATTTTATGTCCGCTTTCACTGATACTGCTGCTCTGATTTGTGTTTCTTGCCATGCCATAGGCTCATCTGTGATCTTAGACAATAGAATGTCCAGGTGTTTCTTGAATATATGTAAATCTCTTGTATTTTTCAACAAGATATTGAAAAACTGTGGGCCTTTGAAACTTAAGCTATTGCAGAATCTGGTCCTAACTCTAGGGGAGGGTGGTATTTTTGACACTTTGCAGTGGAATCCAGTTTGGGGATTGGTATAGCTCTCAATGCCAAAGTTTAGTGCTCCCTTCTATCATATATATAGGTAGGATTTCCATACTTAATCAGTATGGTTGGTGACAGGAAGGGATCCAACTGTAAAATGCTGCCTCAAGAAATCTCCGTCCAACCCATGCTAGCATGGAAACACGGACGTAAAAACGATGGTGATGATGATGGTGATATATATATACATACATATATACATACATACATACATACATACATACATATATATATATATATATACATATATACATACATATACATAGATACATAT
>JAOPJM010525417.1:0-10418 GCA_027124095.1 Muusoctopus leioderma
ATCCTTGTGACTGATGCTTTGATGATAACTTTTTAATGTCTGGCTCCAACATTGTCATCGACAGACGTAGATCACCTCTCTTTACTATATCAAGTCGACTACGATTCTTTGTTAGCAAGTGAGACACACGACTGAAGCCAGATTCAACAAGATAAGATGTTGGGAAGGCAATAACATACAGTTTTGCTTTCTCCCATAGAAGTGGATATTTACGTGCAGTGTCACTATTTTTCCAGACATTATGCTTTCCTTTTTTAAATAAACTTCGAGCTATTTCATCACACTGTAATTCAACAAGTTCCTCTTGTAATTCAATGCCTACATCAGTAACATTAACTTCAAATGGAATCAGCACCCAAACTGGAATATTCATTTCTAGTAGGTCCTTGAACCGAACTTGCATGTCTTCTTGAATTTTTTTTAAATGTTCAACATACACACCACAATCATCTTCTTGCAATTCGTCGCTAATCGAAGCAAGGTTTGGAAACTGGTCAAATGCATGACGTGCGATATTTAGACTGTACAATTTGAGCTTACCTAGGAATGCGGTAATGGCTTCTTTGCTAGATATTAAATTGGAATTATGTCCTTGTAACAGTTTATTAAGAGAATTCAGTTTTTCAAACAAATCTGATAAGTAAAATATATCACATTTCATGGCAACCAACTGTCCTCCGATCTCCTTGTTATCTAGAAATGATACAATACTGTCCCAAAGTTTAACGAAGCGACGAAGACAATTGCCTTTAGACAACCATCGTACCTCTGTATGCATTACAAGACGGTCAAATCCTTCTTCATTTTCAATACAGAATTCGCGAAAGAGACGACTTTGAAGTGCATTAGCTTTAATAAGGTTGACAGCTTTTATTACAAGAGTTAAGGCTTCATGAAGACGTCCACTCAAATTCTTCGCAACCAGATGTTGGCGGTGAACCACGCAGTGAATGCAAAATACTTTGGGTAATGCATTTTTCAAATGAGCAATGAAACCTCTGTATCTACCTACCATAGCAGGAGCGCCATCAGTAGCACAGGCCATTATATTTTCCAGTGGAATATTATTTTCATTTAAATAAGACTGGACTTCATTAAATATTGTTTCACCCTTTGTATCTGTTTTAAGACATCTAGCAAAAAGCAATTCCTCTCTCAGCTCATTGTCATCCATAAATCTTACATAAGCCATTAAAAGTGCTTCATTATCCCTCAACGTTGATTCGTCGAGTTGCAATGCAAACTGTTTCACTTGCAATTTTGCAATAAGTTGGTTTTCAACATCTTGAGACATTTCATCAATTCGTCTCGATACTGTGTTATTGCTTAAAGGAATGGTATCCGTAATTTCACGTGGATTTTTGTTCATGATGGTTGAAATTACAACTGATATTGAAGGCAAAATGACAGTTTCACCAATATTATGAGGCTTTCCAGATTTTGCAATTATCTTACAGATCTCATATGATGCAAGTAAACCTTTATCGTTATTGCTTACTTGTTTGCTAAAAATCTGATCCAATGTATTTCTCCCATGAAAATCGTCTCGTAGTTTTTGGAAGTACTCCACTGATTTGTTTTTTTTTTCACTGTGTTTTGTCTCCAAATGGTTACGAAGCTTAATTGGCTTCATGCTTTCATTTGCCAGCACAGCAAAACATATAAGACACATTGGTTTTGTGATATTCTGCGGTGATTTAATAAAACCATAGGATAAATAATCAATTGAATATTGTCTGGTTTTTTTCTTTGCTGCAGAAGTCATGGGTAATCTGGGAGCAATTAATAATATTGTATTAGTAACTTTTAAATTATGTCAATCACTAAAAGTTTCAATGTGCGATACACCAAACTGCATTCACATCCACGCACTACCACAATTAGATTGTTTTGAATGAAAAAAATGAAACATGGTGAAATCATGGAAAATGGCTTACAGCGCTCTTATACGTCTGCAAACGTTGTTTCATTTTTTTCACAGCACAATTTGTAAATTTAGAATCTAAATTTACAAATTGTGCTGTGACCCTCCTAGCTTATACCGTGGCCCCCCTCAATGTCCCGTGGCCCCTAGGGGGGCCACTTGGCCCACGGTTGGGAACCCCTGGGTTAGAGGTTCGTGTTCATTTTTTTTCATCCCTTATAAATAACAAGTGAAAAGAAATCTTTAAAGTGGTGAGTACCATACATCTAGAGGAAAACTTTTGAGGTAAACGTGAGTTGATAGAGTGTGGATCGTAGAGAGCCACATCAACACATGCTGTGATGTCGCTAATGACCTTGAGAATAATATGAATGTCACAACATTCCTTTCCCTCCTAAAGCTATAAGACCTTGTGTACAGTGGTTGCATTTTTAAGGTTCTTAGTTCAAATTATGCTATTATCATTGCGTAGTTTCTTGATTTGTTTTAGTGAGCTTGTTGATGCCTCCACTTTATATGATCGAGAGGTTAACATTGATTTCTTCCATGGACTCAAGATCTTAAACATATAGGAAATAGGGTGTTGTTGATACACTTTTAGTGAGTATTCGTTGAGTACAGTTGTAAATAGTTGTAGATATCAGATAGATATTGATAACAAGACCAGTGACTTTTCAAATATATAGCATCATTTTTATTTATCGCTAACAATATTCATCTCTCGGCTCTACGGCCGAGAGTAAGTGTTAACAGACATGTCGGAGCAGGTAAAGAAAGTGGTGGCTGTTCAGTTGCATGGAAGTGGTTGTTGATCAGTTGCGTGAATATTCATGTTCTGTGTATCGAGAAAGTGAGCACGCCTCTAGCCACGCACGACGTGGAGTCGTGGGGCAAACCTTGTGCGAACTGCTTGAGACAGTTTTTCAAGCTTATTTATAAGCTTTGGTTGCCAAGCGTTTGTTATCGTTGTTAATCAAAGTTGCCACAAAACAAACTTAAGTGTATATATGTGTGTCACAAAATATAGTCGTGTTTGTGTGCGTACGTGTATATTTGTATATGTGTGCGCCATAGTTACTTGTTTGTGTGTGTGTGTGTGTGTACCTTTGTATATGTGTGCGCCATAGTTACCTGTTTGTGTGTGTACACTTGCATAAGTGTGCGCCGGAATTTCGGCCAGGTCAAACGCTACACGCTCATAACGTTCCTATGGACATTATTGACATAAGTAAAGAGAAATTGCTACAACCCAGAGCCGATATTGAGATAAAGTAACATATTTGTACCTATGTCGTTTGCCGCTAGTGATAGTGAAAATACTGATTCATTACTTAGATATAAAGCCAATTTTAGAATGGAAGTAGGCGTAGTCAAGTGAATCCAACCAGTATATTACTGTTATTTATTTTATTGACATATGAGAGGTGCAGTTTCTAAATCGATAAAGTGCCGGACAAAAAGATGAGAGGTTGGTGGCCCGTAAATAAAACGTTTAATTCTCAACGGACGACTATAGTTGACCACTGGGAGAAGTAACAACACTATAATATTCACAAGTCTTTCGTTAGTTTTAGTTTGCAGTATCGAGTTCAACCATCAGGAAAAGAGTAGGGCCTTTGGCTACTAACCGAACCCCGTAAAACACGATGCTGTAGGAACCAATGACTCAAAGAGTTGTGTCAAACCCATGTATGATGCAAAGAGAATGGAAAAAATGTAACGAAAGTTAAAGTTGATTCCAGTGGGTTTTGAACTCAATGACCACCTGTATGATTTTCGTAAAGCCACATCTACTATTGACCTACTCTCTTATGTTACTCACCAGTGGGCCCTCGCCCTCAAGAAATTAGGAGAAAACAAGGTCGTTACACTTGACACCAACAATGCCTCCAGCCGTGCCTGGCATGCGAGTGGAGCCTATAGACGAGCAAAACTGCTCGCTTATGGGCGCCATTCGTCTCTTGGATTAGTGGCTTCTTGTCAGATCGTTTCATCATAGCGTATGTTGATGGAGCTCTCTCTCACTCACACTCTATTAGTTCTGCTGTGCTCCAAGGTTCAGTTTTGTTTCACAGCTTCTTCCTCCTATGACCTACTTAACATGACCTCCAGCAACACCCACTCCTATGCAGATGATATCACTCTTCATTCCTCCCTAACTTTCCGCACCAAAGTGTCATCTATATGCAATCTAGACACCTCATGCCAAATCTGCGCTGACTCCCTGAACAGAGACCACCTCGAAAACATTCTCCAATGGAGTCATGTAAATATAATCACCTCTAACAGCACAAAGACACAGCCACTACACATATCAAGGAAACAATATCGTTCCCCCTCCTAAATAGGGAAAGTACTCCACTAGAACCCTGAAGGTCACTACAAATGCTAGGTCTTACCATCACTAATGATCTCTCCCGGCGAACTCACATCCTCAACACAGCAAAGACTGGCCGTCTTCTTCGGGGACAGAACATACTTCAGTCCCCAACAACTACTAACCCTTTACAAAGCTCAGGTGTGATCCACAATAGAATACTGCCCCCACATCTGGGACGGTACTGCTGTTACACATACAGACATTCTAGACCACATTCCAAAAAAGGACACCCGACAGATTGGCATAAAATCGCTCACCCACACGCTCCAGCCTCTGGACCACATACGTACTGTGTTCTTTCTCTGCCTTTTCTACTGTTACTACAAGGGCTTCTGGTCTTCGGAATTGGCTGACCTCGTGACACTACTCATGCACTTCTGACTCCTTCGTCTTTCCTCCTCTCGTCGCCCCCAGACTGGCACTAACCATAACGTCCAGTCCTTCCTTCACAGAACGTCTCCCTCTGAATTCTCCCCTTGCTCATGTTTTTGCTGCAGCCGTCAACTTGCAACTATTCAAGAGGAACTTTAAGTGCATTGATCTCTCTGGTCTCGGGAAGGCCTGTGAAAGCCATGGGAACAGCCTCCTCTTCTAGATCAAACCAATATAGAAAAAAAGATCTTAATTGGGCAAATAAATATATGTATGATCTAATCAGATTACATGATGACGACATTTAGATATTGGATTGTCTGTTTATAAATGGGGTGATAGGGATAGGAATTAGAGCGTTGGCTGTGAAAACATGTGATAAGTGGCGACCAGATAAACGGGTCGGCAGTATTTAACTATTAGATAGGCGATAAACGAGTCGGCTACTAAATTTTGTAATTGGAATAAACTAAACACATTTCATACCTTACATTAAAGTCATCTGCGACTTTGAGAGCAGCAGATGGTTAAGGTTTTAAGATATTGGCCAGCCTGCATAACAATCGACGTTTTGTATTGCATCGCTGGTGTTGCATTGTAGCCCTGGCAAAGGAATATAAACTATCAATGGTTTAACCAGATAGCTGTAAACAGGTTGTTGGTTCGCCCCAAGTCTATTCTGATTGAGCAGACCTATGATAAAAAGCATTCCAGCTGTGACTATCTCGTCTTTTTAGGGGTAGCTAGAATTACATTAACCAATGTGTTCCTCTCGTTTTTAAGACGGTAGAATGTGATTTTAGGGAGATTTGGCAGTTATTTCTAGCAGGTCGCGCTACCACATAGAAACTCTCTCTATGATACCTATTTAGAGGGAGTTTATACGTCGAGAGGTACAGGACGCAATACATAGCTGGCAAGTGTTTCGTTACCTGATTATTGTGTTGAATTCCCCTTACAAGTAAAAACTGTAATAGACTGGTGTTCTTGTCCGGGAAGGGAGAAGTCTCTGTCAATCCCTTAACACAATGGAAATTGGAGTAAGCTCCATTGCACTTGGCCTACTACCCAAAGACACGTTTCAAAAGCAGACGATGTACACGAACATTTTATGAACAAAATCCCACTCAAATTTGTCAACAGATAATCAATTACCCACTTCCACCACATCATTACCCCTGACATATTTACTGTGTGTAGATGGAATTACAAGAGATGAATGACTGAATCTATGACTTCGACATAATTTGACTTCGACATAATTAGTATCCACGTTTTCTCAAAGTTTGTGATGCAATCCTGCCTATACTAACCAGGGATATATTATTTAATGATATAATCACTAAAAGTAACAATAGACTATTACACCTGACTGACGCACGCACGCACGGACGCACGAAGTTGTGTCATTCATAATCTTGTTTACATTTTCAATAAGTAGTTCTACGCTACTTACGGTTCCATTCTAAGCTGCCGCAGGGGCATAATTTCTCAGCGCGTCTAAAAATATGATTATTAAACATGGATATGACTATATATATATATATATACATATACATAAACAAAATGTATTTCCAGTACAAGTACTTGTACAAACATGTACGAAGATGATCCGGAATCCTTTATTAGACGCTAGAGGAAACCCGCTCTATCAACATAAAAGCCTCTAAATATTTTAACATTGCCTGGGAGCTTTTATAGAAATAATGGCATTGACAGATTCTATTTCAAAGGGAAACGATGTGGCAGAGGCTTAAAACGAGTCTAGACAGATTTTGAGTGTTATATTGTATCTCTCAGACATCACTTATTAAACAAGAACAAAAATCAATACACGTACAATATCTTACAATTTGAGAGCAAACTTCTCAAGAAGTTCTCGAAACCTGATATTTCATTCGACCTCAGAACTGCTGGGCAGATCTACCTTAATAGAGACATAGAAAAGAGATTTAATCCATTGCTCGGTTAAACAGCACCACCTGTCTCTTGGATGCTTTTAGAAGAGTTCACTCTGTTGCAAACATTCTGTCCAGATTTCCGGTTCGAAGGTGATTCGATATCTTGATGCTATGCTTCTTACTGCAACAACACATCAGTCGTGGTTTTTTGCTCCCTTTACGCCACGAGTCTCGGAGGTCATGCTCGTTTCATCCCCCTTGACTAAGCCATAAAAAAGTACATACCAATACAGGGGTTACATATCAATACATGAGTACATACCAATACATGAGTATATCCCGTAAAGTCCAGAAGGTGTATAGCCTTTCTTGCACTAATGCCTGGTATATTACGTCACATCTTAAAACTTATGCTTTTGTAAACCAAGGACAAGAGACAGCTACAAAATACTTTATATATAAAAGAGATATTGAAACCTCATAAGCTTCAAGGTGTGACTGAAAATGTCGCTAGTGCCACATTTCTGAGGAGCACGCAAAACATAATCGGCAGCTGGTCTAAAATATCATCGAGGCTTGATATTGTCGTTCAGGACAGCCCTGGGATAGCAGACCTGTGATCGTTGTAAATCAGGGAGTACATTGTCTAATGTGTCTTTTCATATTTAAGAAAATAGAGTAAGTTTTGAGGAAGATTTGGCAACAGGCCAAGCAGTCAAGTGGAAGTTCCCCCCCTTGGCTCGATGTTATTATGAGGCTTTGATATTATCTATATAAGCAATATACAATCCTTAAGAAGGATTGCCCGCCCTCGTGTAAACGAAAAATAAGATACTATTTTTCAGCACAAGGAATATTACTGGGACGTTCCAGTACAGAATTCTATCAAATATAAATACATCATGACCGATAAAGTAATCTGAGACACACACACGAACAACAACAACAAAACAAACAAAAAAGTGGAAAACAGAAATTGTTGAAGAATTCGGCTGCCCAGTGGATATACATATCTCACGAACAGTCAGTTCCCCCCTCAACTCCCACCCCAAATTATAGAAAGTTGCTTCGGAATCTAGAACCATTACAACCAGATTATTGGTGCACTTCATTATATTACCGAATGTTTGGGCCGTAACCTTGAAAAATTGCGTTCTCAGACAAAGAAAAAAAAAAATATATAGGCGCAGGCATGGCTGTGTGATTAAGGAGTTCGCTTCGCAACCAGGTGGTTTCGGGTTCAGTCCCACTGCGTGGCACCTTGGGCAAGTGTCTTCTACTATAGCCTCGGGCCGACGAATGCCTTGTGAGTGAATTTGGTAGACGGAAACTGTAGAAGCCCGTCGTATATATACATATGCTTGTGTGTTTGTGTTTGTTTATCTCCCGTAACTTAGCGGTTCGGCCAAGAGACCGATAGAATAAGTACCAGACTTTTAAAAAAATACGTACTGGGGTTGATTTGGTCGACTAAACCGTTCAAGGTGGTGCCCCAGCATGGCCGCAGTCCAATGACTGAAACAAGTAAAAGAGTAAAAGAGTAAGTCCAATTTCTTGTAGAAGGGGGTATATATTGATTGGTTTGATTCCAATATACTGTTTCTGGTGAAGGGATCTGCTTAAACTATTAGGTAATTCTACACTTTAAAACACAAATATTGCTTCAATGTTTTTTTATTCCTTTTTACTACTGGTGCTTATTTTATGAACCTACGAGGGACAAGACAACGAGGGAGCCTCTACGTGGTCTCTCGACCGGCTAGAAATAGCAGCCCCCCCCCCTCACTACAGCTTTTAAAAAAGGAAGGACATATTGAACAACTTAGTCCTAGATATACTATGTTTGAAAACAAGACGGGATGGTCACGGCTGGAACGCCTTTGATCATATGTCTACTCGATCAGAGCTGATCTGGCGCTAAACAACAACAGCAACAACCAAGGAAGGATGAAAACAAAAATAAATCTCAGCAGGATGTGAACATGGGACAGTAAGATACCGAACTAGTTACAGTAAGCCACCCAATCTAATATTCTATTATCTTGCTCAACCTCTCCATCCTAAAATATGCTATAGAATGCGTTTACTTCAAATTAAGCCAGCATGTGACAGACATACCTGATAACACTACAGACAGGTGGGCGAACACTACTAAAATAAATACTAACTTAAAAGAAAAGCAAAGATAAGAAAAGATTTCTAAAAATAACACGTTACCAGCAAATCTGGAACGAATACTAAACATAGCCGAGTTTACCATAAAGCCGGCATTTGAGTACTGTTTTCTAGATGTTAACAGCGTAACAATCTTCTTCTGCATAAAATTTACTAATAGTTCTTTGATATGTGTGAAAGTTAGAGCCAACCTGTGTTGAATTTAGTTCTCTACTGCACTACAGTCTGTTCTGCATATTTGATGTTTCATCCAAACGGCTCTGCAATCAATCCTATATAACACTGTAGCTAGTCCCATACAACACTGTAGTTAGTCCCCGACAACACTAACTAGTTCTCCTACAACACTCTAGTTAGACCTCTGCAACTCCCAGCTTATTCTTCTACTACGCTGAAGTTGTAGCCTATTGCTCCAAACAGTTAACTCAGTTTCTTGTTATACTAAAGTTAGTCCTCTACCATGCTGCAATTAGTGGCCCACAAAGTTGACCTTTGTCTCCTACTACTCGGAAATTATTACTCTATATCACTTACAACACGAAACTCTTTGATCTGTTTATTTTTATTTTCATTTTTTTTTTATTTTTTATATTGCACTCCGGGTGTTCCCTTCTATTCACTTGTATTCAGACGTTTACAAAGATGGTAATAGGCCCAGGCGAGATGTGAAATGTAGGCCATATTTCAAACTTCTCATCAAGTATTTTAGTAATCAGTGCTAAATACATACGATTTATGTATGGGTTACTGGTATATATACATGTACATGTAGTGTACATGATGTACTTACAAGTAACAGGACAGAATTAAAGAACTAGAACGATTTATATTAAAAAGGGTAACTCATTACCAGTCCTCTCTTTGCCTCTTACCAGGGGGAATAGGCCACCGCAAAATCGTAAGCCCACGCCAACTAGCCATCCATGCTCGGGCCTGCTTGTATTCGGTTTGTGTATCCAGATTAGCACTGTATACCCAATTAAACATTCTCTGCTTATTTCTTTCCATTAGCATAAAGTTTCTTCGTGTATACTACCCATGTTTTACTACTATACAATACTGTATAAGTGAAATGGCCAAGTGGATACAGTGTTGGACTACCAGCTCAAACATCTTGAGTTCAATACACCACAAACATTTTCTAGTGCATTTGGACAGTACACATAACTTTATGTGTTTTTGTTCTCCCTGTTGTCAGGAATATGGGATCTAGTGATCCCTAAGGAATATGTATCACATCGTGAATGTTACATGAGATTGATTAGCATCATATCCAGAGAGAGATTTAAATCTCGTCTGCTTAACTGCACGAAACCAAAGCTTAGCACTGGCTTTTAAATGTCCCTTATCCCCTTATAGCATTGTGCAGTGCTAAATTCAATGCACCAAGAGACGAAGCAGAATGTTGTTGAGGACTAACTGTAATAATGTCAGAGACTATCTAGAGTGTAGGAGGGTAACTAAGACACGTATACATTTATTTATATTTTAATATACAATATCACATAGGTGCAGGCATGGCTATGTGGTTAAGAAGTTCACTTCGCAACCACGTGGTTCTGTGTTCGAACCCACTGCACCGCACCTTGGGCAGCTGTCATCTACTATAGCCTCGGGTTGACCTATACCTTTTTAATGGAATTTGGTTGACGGAAACTGTACATCT
>JAOPJM010525424.1:0-10418 GCA_027124095.1 Muusoctopus leioderma
AAGGAGAAGAAATAGTCTTTAACGTTTCGAGTATATATATATATACTCGAAACGTTAAAGACTATATATATATATATACACATGCATCCATCCATCCATACATACATACATACATACATACATATATGTTTTGTATTTGCACATAAAACTTCACATGTATATAAAACTAATCTAAAGTGTGTGGCGGGGTATTTATACACATATACGGCTGCATGTGCATACACATGCCCATACAACTGTATATGTACACAAAACTGATCTAAGAGGCAGGGGATATTTATGCGGCTGTATATTTGCATAAAACGTTCCCCCCACATCCTTTAGATCAGTTGTATACACGTTTGAAGTTGTATGTGCATGGGTATGCATATGTATGTATACAAATATGTTTTGTATTTGTTTCGCAAGATTCTTGGTATGAAACCGTTTGTTGAAACAGATATTGTTGTATTTTGGGAGAGGAACTCTTTTTCGTTCACTTCTTCATTGATTTGTCAAAATCTTTCCTCTATACTATAGGTCTATATGGTGGTGAGCATCCATGTATGTGCGCATGTGTGTTTTTGTTTTCCTTTATATTTTCTTTTCTTTATTTCATTTTATTTTTATTGTTGTTGTTGTTCAGTAAACAATGTCAGAATAGAAATCCTATACACAGACCCATGTAATCCGCACTCCGACACGTTACCGAATCCGTATACATACGTGAAGACAGACACAACCTTAATAGAGAGAACGACTGGGGTAACAACGCCACACCTCAGGCATAAATAATAATAATAATGATAATAATTGTTTTTGTTTCTAACATATGCACAAGGCCAGAAATTTGTGTGGAGGGGAACAGTCGATAAAACTGACCCCGATAAAACTTGACTGGTACTTTATTTTATCGGTCCCGAAAGGATGAAATGCAAAGTTGACCTCGGCGGAATTTGAACTCAAAACGTAAAGAGCCGGAACAAATACCGCAATACATTTTCTTCGACGTTCTAACGACTCTACAACTTTACCCCACCTCAGAAATAATACAGTGAATCGAGAAACAATACGACACGGCAGAATATAATATAAACTAACTAGCGATATATATATATATATATATATATATATATAACGCAGCCTTACCTCGCATTCGAGGATTACCTGGTATAAGCATATACCATGCTTTCGCGAAGGGTTTTGGGGTGCCCATACAGTCGCAAGCAAACACGGACACCAGCAGAACATCAGGGGATGTGACAGCTGGAGAGAAAGAGGGCTGCACCAGCAGAGCTGCTGCTGGTACTCATTTGCAGCTGAGTAGACTGAAGCAATGTGAAGTAAAAGTGCCTTGCTCAAGATCACAGCGCGCGTTCGGGACCGAGAATCTAGCCCGTGATCTTTCGATCGTGAGCCCAGTAGCTTAACCACTAGGCCACGCACCTATGTGCATATACGTACGTGTATGTGTACATATGTGCGTGTGTGTGTCTATGTACAAACACACACACACACACACACACATACACGCAAATATATATGTAAAATAACTAGGACTTAGATGGATAGACAGACTGGCACGCCCGCGAGCGCTCTCACATAGATAGATAGATAGGCAGATAAACTGTTAATGGTGATGCCACGAATATATGATACCATGGAAGAAATAAACTATAATAAAACAAGTAAAGGAAGATTGATACACACACATCTACCGGCCATTATCAGCTATTATCTCCTGCTGCCACCACGAAAATCTGAATTAAACCCACTGCAGTTGACAGAACAATAAACAACAACAACTACAGTATAAAATAAAATATAGCGAGAAAAAAAACACACGCACGTGCAGACACACACATATATGGATATTCACCACCATAAAGACACAGTGTGGCCACAATTACACACACACACACACACCACTACGCAAGAACACGACAACAAACACATATCTACACATACATTTTTTTACGTTCGTCCATCCATATGGATGATGACCATGATATTATTCATGCATGTGTACAGGTCCGTTTTTCGCAATACACCGACGGCTCTGGACTTTCTCAGCTCCCCCTTCTTCTTGGCCCAACCACTCAGATGTTATGACACCTTTCCTTATGAAACCGCGTCAGGTAGATTTCTCAGCAGCAAAGGTCTCCCATGACTATAGATTAATGTCGAAGTATTTCAGGGAGGTCTTGAGTTTGAGGGATCCTCCGTCAGTTTCAACGATGGGCATTCAGTTGTTCGATCAAATAAACGTCTGAGTCGTTAGATTAACGTGTAAGTGGCTGAGTATTCCGCAGACACATGTAGCCTTAACGTAATTCCCAAGCCGAATCAGTGTGAAACAATATGACAAGGCTGGACCTTTGAATTTCAGGCAAAATTCATGACGGGCTGCCACATAATTTATGTCTCCCCAATTTCACTCATAAGGCTTGGGTCGACTCGAGGCTATGGTTTTAAAGACACTTGCCCAAGATACTACGCAGTGGGATCGAACCTGGAACCTCATGATTGCGAAGCGAACTCCTTAACCACTCAGCCATGTCTGCGTCTATGGCCTTGAGTGCCTCCTTGTAGTGTCTGCGCTGTCCACCAACCAAACATTTCTTCCTTACAAACTTGCTGTAGAAACGACGTTTTGGAAGTCGTTCGTCATCCATTCTGCCAATGTGACCAGAGCAGTTCAGACGTGCTCCGTAAAGGAGTGTGGATACTGAACAACACCACGCAATTGAGGACCTCTGTGTCTGGAACCTTGTCCTGCCAACAAATGTACAGCTTTTGTACAGGTAGTTGAGGTGACTCTATAACACTTCTTGGCGTGCCTGCTGTAAACAGTCCACGTCTTAACTGGCATACAGCAAAATTGGCAGAACAACGGCTCTGTAGCCCTTCAACTTCGTTTGGATGCTGAGTTCCTTCGTCGCCCAGACGTTCTTGCAAAGTCTACGGAGGGGATGCTAGCCTTAACAATTCTGTTGTTGACTTTATCGTCGATGTGAACGATTCTTGAGAGAATACTGACAAAGTATGTGAGCCTATCAGCGGTCAGTAGAGTTTGATCCTTGACAATGATTGCAGGCGCCAGGTTCTCCTGGTTTCCTTTGTGCTGATGGCGAGGCCGAAGTCATCGCAGGCAGATAAGAACTTGTTTATGCACTGCAGCATCTCAGACTCCGAGCCTGCACAGAGCACAGCCATCACCAAACAGTAACTCACACACTGTGTCCTCCTTCCCTTTGGTTTCGACCTGAAGTCTTCTCGTTGAAAAGCCTGCCGTCAGTGCGTTAACGTATAGCGATGCCATCCTCTCTGTCCTGGAATTCATCAGTCAGCTTGGCTGAAAAAATCCTGTTGAAAGCCGAGGATGTTAGCACAACCTCATTTAACACCTTTTTGACTTGGAATGCTAACGTCGACTATCCATCATCAGTGACCCTGGGAAACATGCCCCCAGAGCAATGTACTTGTCAGGACATCCGTACTTGGCTATGCTTCTCCAAAGCCCTTCACAACTGACACCATCTTTGTAAGGTCAACAAAGGTTGTGTAGAGGTCACGATGTTGCTCCCGACACCTTTCTTGAAATTGGTGAGCTGCAACGACCATGTCGATTGTACCACGACCCTTTCTAAATCCGCACTGGTTCTCAGGCAGAAAGCCCTGTTTAAAGTAGACAATCAGCTGGTTCAAGATTAGTCGGACAAGGATCTATCTAGTGATTGACAGCAGAGATATGCCCCAGTGGTTGTCATAGCACTGACGATTTCCTTTCTTTTTGTACCACCGGCGCCACCACCGCACCACAACCACTACCACCACGATATATATATACATATATATATACATGTGTGTGTGTGTGTGTGTTAGCAGCTGTGTAGCTGCTGTGACCGAGCTGAAACCGAAGGCTAATTTAGCACAGAAAGGTGAATGTTTAATATAACTTCAATAATACTCAAACACACAAATTAAATAATTGGTTTCTTTAGAAAAAGTAAAGAACCTTTATTTTTAGGAGTGTATATATTATGATCATGATTTTCCTAAAAACATCAGCAGCATAACTAAAGTGAAAATAGTCTTAAACGGGGAATTAAAATTGCATAGGGTCTGTAGTCGCCAGGAGCTTATCGTTTGCCTTTATCCAATTTGCCAAATCGATTTAATGCTGAAGATTTAAAAAAATCTTATAATTGATTCATAATTTACTTCCTATGCTACCGCAATCTCATTTGTTTAATTCCTTTTTTTATCATAAAAAAATCAAATCAATTTTGTCTTCAGCAGTGTCCCAGCAGTGAAGCACTTATCGAGCATTAACGAACTGTGTATCTATTTTATATTCCTCTGAGGCATTATGATAAAATCTGAAAGTGTCAGAAACCTTACTCCTGGAATATTGAGCCAACAACAAAATACACCACCAACAAAACCATATAAAAAATTGCGTTTAGTAGCAGGAATTTCTGTCGTCAACTGTCACAATACTGACAGATGTTCTTCACTCTTAATTAAAAAGTTTATTGAAACAATTCCTCTTCAATAAAATTCGCTTTAGCAATATCTTTTATGTAGTTCTAAACGCGCCTGGCTTCAGATTGGTCATTAAAATGTCTAGAAATATCTTAAGTGGATAAGGTATAAGCATCTTCAGTACTGGGTTACGAGTTTCTATGTTTTCACTGTCTTTGCTCTATATGTAACCCTTTCCGCTCCATTTAACTATTAGTAGAGCGTGAAAACAGAGAGAGGGAGAGAGAGAGATTTAGATACGTGCCGAATTCAATGGAAATTGCGCATTAGTTTGTTTATTTACATAATGATCGAATCATTGATTTCTTATTAGGTGTATATTTATTTGGAAGGAAACGAGATCTTGTGTACTTTGCAAGGTCATTAGTGGTGTCAATGAACTGGTTTTATCTGGAATCGAAACCGATTCGTGAACTTAGTTCGGTCGCTACAGTAAGTAATATATTAATTTCTTTTTGATTCTGTAAAAGGTCCCAGATTTATAGGGAGTAGAACATAAATGTTGTGACTTCACCTATCACAGTTAATTGAGAAATGTTTACACACTATTGTAACACCCACAAGACAACTACCAGGAAAGCAAAGATGCCTCCAAAATTGCAACCGGGCCTTCTGGTCTATACCAGGTTTTCAGACTCGTCAAACCTGCCACTCTTCAACCAAGATCGCTCACACTTCAACCAAGTAGCATTCTTGCAAACAAAGTCGCAGCATTTGCTACTCGTTTTGCTTACTTATCCACCCTGTTTATATACTGCAATACCTCTAAACTCTCCATCTTCACTTAACGTATCTCACTACTACGTACAGTCTTTAAGTGCGAAACTTACTCGGTCGTTCGAACTCAATAAAGCGACTGATCCCGATGGTGCCCCTTCCATTATCCTCAAACAGTGCTATCCACAGATAGATCATATCCTCACCAAAATTGTCCTTGAAATGTTAGATGATATAGATTACTTACATTGGTACAGAGCCACAAATGTTTAAAGGAACAATATGGTTAATTCAATCTCCAAGGAATTGAAGGTAACGTTGCAGGATTTTCTAACTTGCTCGGTGCTGGGGATATATTAGTCTCATATTTATTGGCTGCAAGTTACCTGTCAGATTGCTACATTACAGTTTACACTGACGAGGCTCTTTCTGACGCACACTATATCAACTGTGGTGTGCATCAAGAATCGCCCATGGTCTCTCTGACGATTAATTCTGTACAACCTAAACTCTGCCATTTCTAACAATATACGCCTACGTAATTGATACCACCATTCTCTTCTCCTTAACCTACCACTCACAGCCGTCATCCAACGGAAACTACCCCCCCACTAGATCTGCACTGCTCCCCCCCACTAGATCTGCACTGCTTCCAATCTCGTCTCCTTCAAGAGCACCAAGACAAGATTCCACGCTAAGCACTTTCTCAATCATTTCTACCCAGAATTGTAACACTCTTGGATTCTATCTCTACCCACGTTGTTGTTATTTAGCCCCAGGTCAGCTTGATCGAGCAGAGCCACCATCAAAGGCGTTCCAAACGTGACCATCCAGTCTTTTATGTATATCAGGGGTTACATTGTTCAATTCCCCCTCCTTTATTTAAGACAGTAGAGTTTTATTTGATGGAGATTTGGCTGCTGTTTCTGGCACGTCGAGTGATCACGTAGAGGCTCCCTCGTTGGTTCGTCTTTGCTCACGTTTTCCCAGCAGACGTTGATCTACAAATCTTCAAACTGAACACCAACCGCATCGATCTCACTTTTAGCACTGCTTCGTTTACTCTAACCAATCACTCAGTCAACAGAGGGATGAAATTAAATATTGTTATGTATTTACTCCGGTACTCTACTGTTTCTGCTACTCTGGCTATATTCCATAGGAAGAAAGAAGTAAAGTGAATTTCTAAAGCAACGACTGTAGATATTGGTTGTAACGAATTCATAGAAATCACTTGCATAAACAAATAAAACTATCGTAACTAGGATTAGAATAATATTGTTCGCTGTACAGATAGTGGTGTAAGCCACCCACGTTTTCGAGATGCTACCATGACATCTCAATAATTTTAAAATGCATTCTGAAATTTGATAATAGCTGTCTGCTGAGATTTCGCTATTCGACAGTTCTGTTTGTGGGAATGTTATGCAAACGAAATACAGTACATAAAGCAGAACATAGATTCAGGTTGGCAAACATCTTATAAAAGATTATTGGACCGTTATACGACTGCTGTTGTGATATAAAAATGATACAATAAATACAAAAGGAAGAATAAAAGTGTTGCTTCTCTGCTAACATATTTAGCAACTGAAGAATGAAATTAAGAACGCCTTCATGATTTCAATTTTGTTTCTAATTACAACAGCCGAATAGCAGGACGCCAAGATTTCCATTCGAATGGGTGCAATTTACAATTATCTATAGAATATTCTAAGAGACGACCATTAATGCTTAAATGTTATTAGTGTTTGGATAACTTCCAAGCAATCCTTTGCTTTAAACATATTTATCTTTTAAAGATAAACATATGTATCTTTTATTGAGAATATATGAATAATGAGTTTAGAAAACTGAAAATTAAATTTGGTCGAAACATTTTATTCTTCCGACAACATATCATCACATATTAAATCAATCAATGAAGCACTTATTAGTTCTTTGCACATGATTTTACACGCAAATTTTACCAAAGACTATAATTCAGAAATGAAGAAATTATGTTTATTTAATAAATCTTTGATTTATTAAGTAAGCATCCTTCCTCTACACTATGTTTACTTGATAAATCAAGTGTTAGTGTATTTAATTGTTTTTTAAATATAACAAAATTTGATTTCTCAAAAATACATGTATACAGCAAAACAAAACAAAGAAATAAACAAACTCCACATCCTCTGTTGAACAACCTATCTACGCCCTCCACGTCTACAAGACGGCAAAAGCGTTACCGCGAAGAACAACCAGCAATATCCACTGCATCAGCTACTGTACTTCACGGGGCTCTTTCCTCAGGTGCGGCACCTTCATCTCAATTTGACAGAGGAGAGTGACAGTCCAGGGATCGAGGACACCAGAGGCCTCATCAGCGATCGGTGCGAAAGGAATCTGTCCTCTGCGTTGCGGGTGGCAGCTTCCGGCTTTTCGTAAGGTGATTTTGAGAGATATTTATTGCAAAGTAATTATTACCCAAATCAGGTTTTAGATCACCGAAACAAAATTAAATAACAATTAAGTACTACTTAAATGTTAGATAGTTTTGATAAATAACAATCCTTTCAACCAAAATGCAGATACAATAAAGTTTACGTTTTTAAAACAATATAATTGAAAGGTATTAAAAGTTTAATCTATTAAAAGTTTAAAGCGGTAGTGACAGAAACGGTGGAGTATCGACTAACGCATTACAGTATTTAGTTTCGTCTCTCTAACCTCTGAATTGAAATCCTCCGAGACCGATGTTGCTTCCATCTGTAGTGGAGTCGATTCAATTAACTATACAAATGTGTGACTTTATGATATTTAAGCAATCAATATTATTTAAAAATTCAATTTGATAAACATTAAGTTTATCTGTCAAATGATGACACGTTTTAAAACACTAATATTTTATTTAAAAAGTTAACTCTTGTTTTCCCTAAGACAGAGATTTTTGAAATTTATAGTGAGAACTTTCATATGTTGTTATTGTTGTTTTTGTTTCAGGCCTGTTTAGCTTCAGGCTACACAGACCTAAATTGTCACAGCTAGAAAGGTCAGCATTGGAGCTAAACACTTTCCAGTCGTTACCATTTCGTCTTTTTATTTATTCAAAGTGAATCTAGGACTACCGTATCCAGTGTGTCCTTCATTAGTTAAGACGGCACGATACGTCTTAAGGGAGTTTTAGTTACTATTTCTAGCAGGTTGATCAATCGTGTAGAGGCTCCCTCGTTAGCTCGAGAACTTATATATTTCCAGATGAACTTTATTTTTATATGGTTAACTATTATGTCGTAGTTTAAGCAGTATTAAAGTAGATTAGGAAAATGAAACAAGGAAACCTTCACGGTTAATATCGGAGAAACAACAGCACCATCTTAGGCCGTTTAACTTAACTGCATTATTTCTTCAATCCAATGTATTTTAAAGGGAAATTATTGTTTCACCTCTACACTTGCAGATTTTTTATAAACTTGCACAGTGTTTCCATATAAACTGATTTTCATTTTGCAATAAACTGGTAATTATTAATACCGTAGTAAAGAAGATTATAATCTATAAATAAGGAACTTTAAATGCAGAAGATGAAATATTTATTTTGATCAAAGGAAACATTGATTTCTAACATCGCTTCACATTTGCGGAAAGGAGCATATAAATTCTCAGTATTCCACTGGTATTTATTTTAACGACCTCAGAAAAATGAAAGGCAAATTTGACCTTGGCAAGATTCGAAATCAGATCGTAAAGACTTGTAACTAAATACCACATAGCATTTACCGCACTGCTCAACTGATTCTGCCAATCCACCCTCCTGATCAAAGGAAATATTGATTTCTAGTATAAGCATAAATCCTCAAATTTGGGAGATGGGTATAGTCACTTAGATCGTCCCCAGTAATCAACTGTTATCTATTTTATCGCTCCCGGGAGTATGAAAGGTAAAATAGCCCACGTCGTGATTTGAACTGAGAAGGTAAAGGGCATGTAACTAAATATCTCTAGGTATTTTGTCTGTTACCCTACCGATTATGCCAATCCTAAAGGAAATATTGACGAGCGGGTTCAGTCATTTACTTAAGTTGAAAATTATTTTATAATATTGAATTTTAATATAGACACAATACTACACATTTAGGGGGAGGCAGTATTTCGACTCTCGTTCTTGACCAGTACTTATTTAATCGACCCATGATGAAAGGCAAAGTCAATCCCGGCGGGATTTGAACTCAATACGTAAAGGGACGTAACTAAATACAGCAAGTTATTTTGTCCGCCACTTTACCAATTTTCCCAATTCACCATTCTATTAGATAATATAATGGTGGATATTACTCATATTCTGAATTCACTTGATGCTGAGCCTGAATTTTCCTTTTAACCTGCCGAGGTCGATGTCGATAACATAAAGCTAAGAGCAGAAGTCGATTTAATCGACTGAAGTCTCTCCCGTAATTTATTGCCCCGTACCAATATTAGAAATCAATATTATTCAGTATTAAATGCATTACAATATTGTGCTACGTTTGTTTACGTTCTGTGTTCAAATCTCACTGCAGTTGAGTTTAACTTTAACCTTTCCGATCTTGATAATATAAGTACCAGTCAAGTGGTAGTGGAGTAGATTAAGTCAACACCCCTTTCTCAAAAATGTGTGACCTCGTGACAAAGGTAGAAATATTCGGCATTTGAAGCCAGTGGGATAGCGGATATAGTAGCGCACCAGCCAAAATGACAAGAAGTATTTAGTTTCGTACCTGTATGTTCTGAGTTTGAATCCCATCGTGGTTGAATTTGCCTTTTATATTTTTAGAAACAATGCCATTATAATATGGTGGGGTATGACTCTATTGCCTATACCCTTCCTATACAAATTTGTGATCTTGTGTTACTATTAGAAATCAATACAACTTGGCATTGAAGGGCAGTGGAGTGACAGAAACGATAGAGCACTGGACAAATTACCAAGCAGTATTTAGCATCATCCTTGTGTATGTAGCCGCTGCCATACGTATTTTGCATACACTCCTCTGGAGTATATGTAAAATAAGTACTACGCCTATATCGAAGTCTGTTCAATAGACTATAGCCCTTCTCCACAATATTATCTAGAAGTGCTCGAGACAAGTTAAACAACATTTATATAAAATATAGACAAAAAATAGCATGAACATTTTTATTAACTATATATA
>JAOPJM010525433.1:0-10417 GCA_027124095.1 Muusoctopus leioderma
AAAATAAAGTTTGTTTGAACATTATTACTTCATTTTTTCTTATCGAGTCTTAGAGATTATTGCTCGAACCACGTATGGTATGTTGGTTGTTTTGTTACTACTGCTGTACTGAGTCTGACAAGAACATTATTGGAGTTTGAGACTTTAATAGGTGTTTGCTCACTGTGAAATAAGGGCATTACTTATTTTACAACCTGCTCAGCTTGAATGAATCAAACAAAATACATGTTTAGATTTTCAAAATATCAATAGTCTAGCATCTTAACAACATAATACCAATCTGAGAGACAGAAGGATTTACCTGTAATAATCTGTAGAAGAGTTTCCAGCCAACAGCGACATGATAGTTGATTTGCCGACACCTTGCATACCCAAAACTCCAACAACAAAAAAGTTATTTTGATCCACCAAAACCTATAAAACAAAATATGGCAAAGTACTGCTATTTTAATTTTCGATGCTTTGTGTTCTTTTTTTCATGGATTAACAGATTAGATAATTTTACAATGAATTACGTAGATTATAGTAAGTCATTTTTATAGACAGATGGCCTTGCAAACAGACAGTTAACCAATAACATGTGGCTGGTGTGTCTTCACATTTTGTCTGTTATTTGTGGGTAGATGGGTAAATTATGACAATTCCTTAAAGCATTTGAAGACAACAATTTTAACCAAATATACAATATATACAAGATAATATATAATTTTTAAAATATAGAAAAGTCAAAAATGTATTACATTAGAAACTTCTTTCCATTTCCCACACATCATTAAACTCAGAAGAAAAGCAGAAAAAATGTTCAAGTTTACAAAAGGTTTATAAATAAATAAATAAATAAACTGAAATTGTCATCAAGACTACACTGGTTTAACTATAACTGAGGTACATTAAGTAAAGTCACAATTAAATCTTAGTATCAGAATTCTATCATAACTTACAGTGACCCTTGTATGCTCTAAGTTTTTGCTGTAAAATGTATGCCCAAACAACAAAGGCCAAAGAAACTGTTCAGGATGTAAATTACTGGATGACAATTTTATATACATTTTCCCACCCATGCTGGTGTAAGTAGAAGTGGTTTTGAAAAATTTGTCTACCTATTGCGAGAAGAAATATTTTTCTTTTCACTCAGACATCTTTTCTACTGCTAACTATTCAATTGCTAAAGTAGAAGAGATAATTGTTGCCAGCCAAGCAAGTTGAGGTGAACAGAGTAAGGCTTTGAGTGATAGACCTAACACACCACCTGGTTTAACACCATTACCTGGTCCTTCAGTGTATTTAACAGAGTTCATTTTGTTGCAAACATTTGGACCAGATCATCGGTTATCTCCCTGTAAGATATTCAGACTGGGTAATCAACCACACCAATTTCACCAGTCTGGAGGGCCGCTTGCAAAGGTCATGGGTACTGCCTCTCTTCCCCTGACTAACTTATACAAAAAAAACGATGTAATATTTACTTAGGAGTTCATTACAATAGCTGTAACCAGGTTTTGAGGTCATGACCATGAGGTCAATACTCCAGTAATACAATAACCTACCTCTCTCATAGTTACTTTGTTTCAATGAGGCAGGTTGTACTTACTCATACACGCAAACACTCAAGATATAACATTCTTCTCGCTGGTTGAAGGTAATTTGGTTGCTATACTGAGCTGTGTAGAGAGGCAACACGGGCTCAAACAATCAGAACTGAAGACATAGTAACAATTCTATCAAATCACACCCCAGAAAAATTTAACTCTTTCGTTTAATATTTCTAATGAAATACACACTGCCTAAGATTTTCAATTAATTTTGAAAATAATCAAGAATTTGGAGGAATTTTGTAAAATAACTAACTCGCTTGTTATTAAGTTGGTGTTTGGAACCTAACTTAAGAAGAAGTTCTTACATAAATATATAATGGACGGTTTAAATTTAAATATGATCACTTTAAAACAAATGTTTTTTTTATCATAGGTGGTTTCAGGTGGGTTGGTTTCAAAAGGGTTAAGTTAAAACATCCAATTACATCAAATCACACCCAGAAAGTTTTTTAACAACAAAAATTCAACTAATGGATTCTTTTTCAATGAAAGACTAATCTCTTTTCAAGAACCAATCAGATTTAGTGTCAGATTGGTTAGGCCATTGTGTTGTATCATGTCACATACATACACACACAAAGAACTATGAAAGTAACAACACAATGGTATGAATATAGGCTCTACATGTGTGTCAGAACTCATCTCGTTTCATGGCACACAAACTTATATTCAATGACACATTTTATTAACTGTCTCTCATCATGCCAACATAGACCATCATTAGTTTCCTCAGAGTCTGCTTTTTTTCTGAACCATATACATTCAATGGTATGAATATAACCAACAAACATCCATACACATATTCTTGTATCCATTAACAATGGTATAATCATATATTCGGATTCTGAGCCCTTAACGTCTGATGGAATCATAGGGGTGCTGTCATAACATGGCGTTTCTTTAAACCTGGTAGTGCCCATCTCCTCTCCAGGCCTGACCACAGCTGACTTCTTCCAGAGAGAAAGAAAGAGAGAGAGAGACAGAAAGGGAGAGAAGAATCAACCTCAGTACTAGACTGGTACTTTATTTATTGACCTTGACGGGATGAAAGGCAAAGTTAACCACGGCGGGATTAAAACTCAAGAGCGCTAAGAGCTGGAACGAATACTGCGAAGTAATCAAACCGATGCTCTAACAACTCTGCCAATTCGCTGCCTACAATCATATATAGCAACATATGTAAACAAGCCAACGAGGGAACCATTATGTTGTCATTTTAACAGCTAGAAATAGCAGCCAAATCTACCTCAAATGACACCTTACTATCTTTAAAAAAATGGAAGGAAACATGTAGTCCTAGATAAATAGATTGGATGGTTACTGTTGGAATACATTTTCTCATAGGTCTGCTTGATCAACATATATACATTCTGTATTCCAAATGTAAAGATCTAGTTTCTACTGAATCAGCAGATAGCTGTTGAATGTTCTCTATGTCATGGTACATTCAACTCCAACATATCATCCACAAAAATTTCTGTTCCTCATTAGAAATATATTTACTTATCTTACTAACTTGGTCTTGCCATTTCCTTTCTACCTTTCACAGTACAGTCAACTCAAACTTTTAATTAGCAACACACTAAATGTGTATTACTGATGTTTATGCTATCAAACATTCATTGTTGAAATTGCTTAGGCTATGCCAGTTTACATTCCACAGCTTAGCGGCTTGATGGGTGAAGATAGGTGGAAAAACTACCTTACTTAAAAAATAAGGGTTGGCAACAGGAAGGGCATCCTGCCATAGAATACTGCTCCAAAACAATCTCATCCAACCCATGCCAGCATGGAAAAGCAGATGTAAAAATGATGAATGAACAATAATAGTAATAGGTTTACTTACTTCCATGCCAGTGTCACACCAATGCATTGAGTCATCAACCAACTTGATACACCTAGGCATTTCTGGGAGGGGAGCAAGTCGGTTCTGACACTCTAAAAATAAAACAGGAATTGTCAAGTTCATATACAGATAAATACATCATCAACAACAATTAATTAGTTAATAATAACAGATGTCACAGAAGCTGAGTAGTATTTTGAAGTACACAACTTCTGCAGTACATATATTAATGTTAACATATTGGCTGAGTGGATAAAGTATTGGACTAGCAGTCTATGGACAGTGAGTTCATATCCACTTCAAGCATTTTGTTTTTGCTTCTGGGCCCATGACACTCTGCATTTGCCTCAGTTTACCACGAGTAAAATTAACAACAGATTGGTGTTCTCTCATTCACTTAACGCTACCAAAACAAGAATTAAGAAATTAAGTAGGAGCCTTATGACTGTATGTGGTTCATAATACGATTCACTTTAATGGTTGTGACATGCACATACATTATAGTTATTATAAAGAGAGATTATTTCTGACATATTTTAGGCATCTCATAAGATTCATATCAAAGAAACCAAGTAACAAACCATTCTAATGATCCACATAATTTTAATGGTCCATATATTTGACCTATGACGACCATTAGAAATGCCCAAATATTTCACTACTGTAGACCATTAGAAAGGCCCATATATTTCACCGATGTAGACCATTAGAATTTCCCATATATTTCACTAATGTAGACTGTTGGAATGGCCTGCAAAATTCCCCAATAGCATTATAAAAGCTGACATATTTCACCAATGGGGACCATTAGAAAGGACAACATATTTCACCAATTGATACACATTAGAATGTGTACCACTCAGCCATTTTGCTTTCATAACCTGTGTATGCAATAACTATGTGAAAACATATTATATGTTGAAGTTGTGTATACCTTAAAACACTACTTAGCTCTTGAGGCATCTAATATTAACACTAGAAACTAATTCACAAGTGTAATTATGAATTTGTTTCTAATATTGTGACAAGGCATATTGTACATATATAGACAAATATTTACCTGAATATACACAAGTATAAACACATACTTAAAAAAAATATTGAACGTGTGCTCCTATTAACTTAGGTTTTAAACCATGACAAACTTCACAGAAAGACTAAGTATGTTAACATGCACATAAGATCATATGAAGTGTGGCGAAAGGTATAATCAAATATAAATAAATATATGAATATTTACCATCCATAGAGGAAAGCTGAGTATTTCGATGCATTTGGTACGACAGATCACTGGAGATAGCAGCACTGATGTTATGTAGACTGGAAGCTGGTGTGGTGGAACGTCCTGAACTGAGAGTGGGACCTAAACCAATCCCTGAACTAGTACAGGAGCTATTTCCTACACTTGCACTGCCAGTTGTGCTGTCATCTCGAGCTTTCAAAACTACAATAGGTTTCTCAGGCATCTTCACTCCGACTACACTATTTCCACTCAATGATGAAGAAGCAGGATTCATTGTAACAAGCTGGAGAAACAATGATAAAATGGTTTAGGTGAGGGTGAAGAGAAAAAACAACAATAAAAAAAATTGTTTTATATAAATTGCCTTACAGTGCCAGATAGAATGCTGCCTTTCAGTATTTGTTCTGGCTCATTGCACTCTGAGTTCAAATCCCACCGAGGTCAGCCTTGCCTTTAATCCTTTCGTGCATAGATAAATACAGTACCAGTTAAGGGTGGTGAACTGCTGGAATCGTTAGAGCGTCGGACAGTATCATCAACATTTTACGTCCGTTTTCTGTGCCCTTCCAATATTTGTTCCAGTTCCTTGCATTCTGAGTTCCAATCCTCTTGTGGCCTACTTGGGAGGTAGACTTAATCTATCACCTGGTTTAAAACCCCCACCTGCCCCTTGGGTGATTTTAGCAGAGTCCACTATGCTGCAAGCATTATGGTCAGGTTTCTGGTCTGAGGATACCTTACTCCCTCCCACCAGTCTCGGAAGCCTTGACAAAGGGTGATGGACACTGCCCTTCCTCCTGACTAAGTGATAAAAAAAAAAAAAAGAATAAAAAAAATTTAACCTCAACTTTCTATGTTCAAATTCCATCAGGGGATGTCAACTTTACCTTTCATAAATGCTAGTCATGTCATATACTGGTGTTGATTGAATTGAATTTTCTTTTTTTAATTATCTATTCAGAGGAGGAGGGACAATACCTATGATCCTCTCAGACTGCTGTGGTAAATACAGTTGATGTTCAGCTGGAACTTCTGTAAAATGATGCTATTCCATGCTGGCATGGATTGGATAGGTCTTTTCTAGCATAGCATCTTGCCCCTTGTCATCTCTTTCATTAAGTTCAGCATTCCGAGATCAGGCTTGACTGCATCTTTCTCATGCACTTTTCACTTGGATCGCTTGGCACTTCTTTACCCAACTGACATCCTTCATACACATCACATGTCTGTACCAGCACAGTCCTCTCTCTTGCACATTACAGCTGATTCCTCCGAAGCCCATAATTTCTCTCAGTTCATCTGTATCCCAGTATTCATGTATGCTAACATTACACATCCAGCAGAGCATGCTCACTTCACTTATTTCCAGCTTTTGCACAGCCTCGGCTTTCAGTGTCCATGTCTTCCTACCAAGCAACATTGCACTTTATACACAAGCGTTATACACTCTGCCTTTTACCAAGAGCTAGAAACCTGTTGTCACCAAGAGGTAATAGCTCCCTGAACTTTTTCCACTCTGTCCTTACTCTGGCTACTACACCTTCACAACATCTACCTCCACTGCTGATTGTCTATTAAAAAAAAATAACGTGGATAGGGAATCAATTTCAGATGACTGCAGTGGTGGGGAAGAATGGCTTGGGAAACATTTAGTGTGGAGTTGAGATACAATAATGATGATGAAAGAAGGCAGGTTTAGACAGAGGTAATAAGGGCTTGCTAGTTGAAAAGGTACAGAAGGTGTTGTAGAAGAGGCAGAGAGAAGAAACAACTTGCCTGTAGACTAGCGGTGGCCAATGAGTCGAATAACATCATTTTTGGATGAGTCTAGGATGTTTGTGTAGCAGTAGTAACATTCTAAATATGTGAAGAGCAGTCCATTGTGGGATGAACATGAGTTTTATAGAGGGTCAGCAACTGATCAGATGTGAAGTATATTCTGGCAACCTTAGAATGCAGTTTTGGCAATGTGATATATGTGGGGACACCATGAGAGGTCAAAGATTATGAGGCCTAGCATTTATAGTGAATTTTGAGGGTTTTAGTTGTGTGTTGTCCATGTGTAGTGCAAGACTGTTTCCTTGATGATGATGATGATGTCTAGTAATCAAATCCCTCCTTTACAAATCTGTGGCACTATTTGGCTACATAAAAGCAGTAGGGTCTCATCCTTCTCCACAGAGCTACCACCCACTGGAATTTCCTCCTTGCCAATGTTTTCTAAACAGACATCAGCCTGTAGAGGCTCATCATCATCGTTTTTACGTACATTTTTCCATGCTAGCATGGGTTGGACGAATTTTGTCTTTGGAGCAGTATTCTATAGTTGGATGCCCGTCCTGTCGCCAACCCTTACATATTTTTGTATGTAAGGTAGTTTTTCCACGAATCTTTAATCATTGAAGAATTAATCTACCAGCCAATTGTCATTCACTGGATGTAAACAAACATTCATTGGTAGCGATGTCAACAATTAAGACTTCATGGAGAAACACGCAAGCACGCACACACACACACATATTGTTGTCACTTTACATCCGCATTCCATGCTGGCAAGGGTTGGACAGGTGATTTCAGCCCGAGTCAGTTGTCATTCGGAGTCACTACTCTCCTAGATGGGGCAGGGGATCACGTCTCGTTTGCAAATTTCATTTGGCATGGTTTCTATAGCTGGATGCCCTTCCTATCACCAACCACTTTACTTAATGTAATGGGTGCATTTTATTGCGCCACCAGCACTAAAGAGGTTGTTGTGTCCGAAAACACCACTAAAGAGTCCTCTCTACCCTACGTTGTCTCCGTTCGATTGCTAACCACTTTACAGAGTGTACTAGGTGTATTTTATCATGGCACCAACACTCGAGAGGATGCCTTGTCTCCTGCAAGGCTAAGGTGTCCTCTCTACTCTACATAGTCTCCGTTCTTGAAGGCAAACATGACCAAGAGTGTATATAAAAGGTGAGTGATGTATGAGAGGGAGGGAAAATGCATGAGTGAGTGTGAAGAGGGAAGCAGTGAATGGGTGGTAGGGAAGGAGGGATGAAAGAGAGATAGTGATGGCTACATATTAGCAGTGGTATGAGTGTTATAGTTGTCTCATGGTAGGGTAGAGTCATGTGATGGATGGGTGATGGTAGGTGGGAGTACAGATGTCAATTAAGAGGCACATGAGGAGAGGGGATGTGTAGCAGGTGGTAGATGAGTAGAGACAGATCCAAGGTAGAGTGGATGAGTGAAGATGGATGGGCAAACCCAGGTATTGTGGTAGGAGATATGTAGAATGGTAAGAGGGGTGATGGTGGTTAAGGAAGGCTGATAAAGATATTGGGTGGGTGAAGATGGATGGACAGGACAAAGGTGAGATGGATGGGTAAACTAGGCATTGTGGTAGGAGAGATGTGGAGTGGTAAGAGGTGATTGTGCGGTATTAAGAAAGTGTGATAAAGATATTGAGTGGGTGAAAATGGATGGGCAGGATGAATGTCATACAGTGAATGAGACCGGGGTGATAAATCAGAGAATAGCAGGTAGATGGAAACCTAACAGGGGTACACTGCGCGGCCATACAGTAAATAGGACAGGAGTGATAAATCAGAAAATAGTAGATGGAGACTTAACCAGAGTATACTGTGCACTGATACATCCCAGCCTCCATATAAACCCCACTACTTTCTAATGGTCATTCTCTCATGCTTGCATCGGTGGGCGGGTCTTCTCCAGAACTGCATGTCACCAATCAACTCGGTCCTTTGTCCATCTCTTTTGTGAGGTTCAGCTTCTTGAGGTCAACCTTCACCATTTCGTCTCATGTCTTCCTAGGTCTCCCTTTTCCACAGGTTCCATCGACTTCAAGCACTCGGCACTTCATAAGCCAACTGGCATCCTCCATACGCATCACATGCCCATACCAGCGCTGTCTTCGCTCTTGCACACAAGATCTGATTCCTCATATACCCAGCTTTTCTCTCAGTTCGTTTATGCTCTGTCGCTCATGCATACTAACATTACACATCCATCCAATCATGCTCACTTCATTTCTTTCCAGCCGTCACAAAACACCTGCATTCAAGGCCCATGTCTCACTTCCATGCAGTATCGCACTTCGTACACAAGCATCATACAATCAACCCTTCACCTTCAGAGAGAAACCCCTTGTTAACAGCAGAGGTAATAGCTCCCTGAACTTTTTCCACCCCATTCTGGTTACTATACTTTTAGAACATCCTCCCTGACTGCTTAATGAGGTCACCTAGGTAGCAAAACCCGCCGACTACTTCCAGAGAACCTTCTGTGCATTTGAAGGAAGTTATTTCATGTGTATGTTCTTACTAACTCCTTTGCATCTGCCACATACAAAGTTTACCTTCTCTGTCCAACCTACCTGTAATTCCACTACATCTCTTGCGCATCCATAGGTTACACTGTATGGAATTTCTACCTACTCCTTTTCTGCATATTGAGCATGGCTATTTCACTGATGGTAGCAGGCCCCTGTCTTCCTTTGTACGAACCAAAACTTTTGTCTTTGCTAAGTTCACTTTGAGGCCATCCGAGTCCAGGTTTTGCTTCCATGTCTGAAATTTCTTTTCCAGGTCTCCTACTGATTCTGCTATAAGAACTAGATCGTCAGCATAAATGAGTTTCCACAGACAACCAGTCTTAAACTCCTCTGATATGACCTGGAGCACTATGATAAACAGGAGGGGGCTGAGAACTGAGCCCCGATGGACCCCTAACTCTACACTAAATTCATTGCTGACTCTCACCTTGCAAACTGCATCTCTGTTCATGGCTTGTACGGCTCTTGCAAGCCATTCATCTAGCCTTAGTTTCCTTAATACTCACCAGATCACAGAGCATGGGACCCTGTCAAAGGCCTTTTCCAGGTCGACGAAAGCTAAGTATAGGGGCTCACTCTTAGCTAAGTATTTCTCCTGCAGCTGTCTCACTATGAAGATGGCATCAGTAGTACTTCTTCCTGGTACAAAGCCGAACTGCACCTCATCTATGCTAATTATATATATATCATCATCATCATTTTTACGTCCGTGTTTCCATGCTAGCATGGGTTGAACGGAGATTTCTTGAGGCAGCATTTTACGGTCGGATGCCCTTCCTGGCACCAACCACACTGATTAAACATGGGAATCGTACATCCAAACTACCGAATGGCCAGGCATTTTGTTATTTGCAGATGTAAACAAACTTACTGGCCGATCGATAAATGGGGTTCAGCAATGACAAGCACACGCTTGTGTGCATACACATATGTACACATACATACATATATATATATATATATATATATATATATATGACAAGCGTCTTACAAATTCTGTCTACCAATTTCGTTCACAAGGCATTGGTTGGCCCAAGTCTATAGTAGAACAAAACTGCCCAAGGTGTCACACAGTGGGACTGAACCTGAAACCCCATGGTTGCGACGCGAACTTCTCAACCACACAGCCATGCCTGCCTGTGCCTATACACAGTCATGACTGTGCGTATACCCCGTATATATATATATATATGTATGTGTGTGTGTGTGTGTGTGTATATATATATATATATATACATATTTATATATATATATATATCGTATATATATCTATATCTATCTATCTATTTATCTATCTATATGTGTATATATATATTCGTTTCGTTCCGTTTTTGTTCTGTGTTAAGGTTTCCACTTGCATATATTTATATAACACTACGCAGTCCTTATTCTCA
>JAOPJM010525442.1:0-10417 GCA_027124095.1 Muusoctopus leioderma
GGAAGAATCCAATCTTCGCCCACACAAGTCAGGCGAGTCTAATAGTCCTCCTGGGGGAGGTGAGGTAATCGCTACAACAGTTTAACTTACAGTACAATATTCATTTAATTGATATACACAAACAATCTATTGTTAGTTGAACAGTCATTCAAGTTTTATATTTTCAGATTACCATTACCTCAACATAATGGAGTCACGGAGAAGACATACCTACACAATTGCTTATAAGTTAGAAGTAATAACACATGGTGGGCTTTGAATTGGGTGTTTCAATTTCAGAGTGTATAAACAATGTCAGACAGTGATAGTAACAGTGATGACTTGCAGAAAGAGAATGGAGTGAAAACTTTTAAAATATTTCTCTTCCAAAATTTTCAGAAGCCAGACCTAATCAGTCATCTTCATGAATCAAAACCATTGACTATTCACTTTTGTTTATTCCAATTCAAGTGTTCTATATAATAACAGCAGAGACGAATTACTTTGCAAAATGTAAACAAAGGAAGGAGGACACATTAAGGCATTTTTGCCATAAATATAATAATAGGAATTTAGTAAGCTATTTAATATAATATAATATAATATATAATATAATTTTGGTTAATAACTCATTTTATATGGTGATATTTAAACAAAATTTAAATAACTATATATTTCAGATATTACCTGTACTTACCTGTAATTAGAGTAGTTTGACACAAACGTTCCATAATAGATTTATGTGGGAACCTTTTGTTAAGTTGTGTATGAAACACCACTTTATTATATCAATAAATAAAAAATATTATAGCTGTTTCATAAAAACCACTCTAAATTCACAATTATCTAAAAAATGTATTTGAAACACATAGCCAGTTTATTTTAGTTAGAAATATTGTAATGAAAGTGTTAAGGTTTTTTTAATGGGAAATATTGAGATTTCATAATGATCTGAATACATCAAACTTTAAAATGACCTGATAGTGAGGAGGGCTATGAATATCAGGTGAAAACAGAGTTTTTAAAATCTTTTCAAGGAAGGGCCTGCACAAACTGAGGTGTGTCTTATTAGCTCGGGCACCTCATAAGCCATCAAATTTGGTAAATCTTAAGCCTCACAATCTCTGATAACTTCAAATAGCATTCTTATATTTTTCACATAACTATTATTTAGTTTGGATTTACTCTTCAAAACCAAGAAATACCTCAACCCAAAACAACTGCTGACATTATACAAAGCATGAATATACCCTATACTAGAGTACTGTTCACACACCTAGGACCATACACTCCTCAGACACACATATACACATGTACAATATTATGTGTTTTATGCCAGTTAGTGTTAACATACTTAACTAGAAATAAATATGTGATGGGGAAAAAAACAATATTAGTCAATGACTAATATTGTTTTCATTTCTCCGGCAAGTATGGGAGATAACTTTGGACATGTTTCGGTTTTATTCTGACCTCCTTGGTGAAGCATAGCCTTCACTGTACTTGCTGAAGTATCATCATCATTACCATCATCATCATCATCATCATCATCATCTTCATTTTTTCGAATGATTTTCCATGCTGGCATGGGTTGGACGGGACATTTTTAGGCAGTGTTTTACAGCTGGATGCCCCTACCTGATGCCAACTCATTTAGTTGCCTCTTACAACTAAATACACCATACCTATTCTAAAAACCAAAATACACATGACATATAATAGTGAAGTGGTCATGGATCTACTCTGTTTCGCCGACATACAAGATTGTACATTTATTGGTGTAGTGAAACAGAATTGTTTTAAGTATATAACTATACTTTGGTATACCAGACCAAATTTTCTATACATACAAATGTGTTTATATATATATCATCATTTGTTTTTACATGCTAGTATGGGTTGGACGAGTTTGTTTTGGAGCAGTAGTCAACAGCCAGATGCCCTTCCTGTTGGCAACCCATACTTATTTTTTAAATAAGGTAGATTTTTCCACCAATCTTCACCTGTCAAACCACCAAGCTGCAGGGCCTATTGTTTTATATGGAACGTAAAGAACACACACTGGTAGCCAAGTGATGTCAACAATGAAGACTTCATGGAGACAAACACACACACACACACACACACACACACACACACACACATATATATATACATATGGCATCTGACAATAAAATGTTGCCTCAAGAAATCTCCATCCAACCCATGCTAGCATGGAAACACAGACATAAAACGATGATGATGATGATGATGATGATGATGATGATGATATATACAATGGGCTTCCATTCACTTTCTGTCTACCAATTTCACTCACAAGGCATTGGTCAGCCCAAGTCTATAGTAGAAGACACTTGCCCATGGTGCCACACAGTGGGATAGATCCCAGAACCATGTGGTTACAAAGGGAACTTCTTAACTACACAGCCATACCTTCACACACACACACACTCAGTATATCTGTACCACTATAAATTTAGGTTACTCGAATCATATCCTTTTAACTGATTTTCCTGGTATAGCTATAACCGAGAGAGTAAAATTCATATGAAACCAACAAATGAAAATAATCCTCATAATACAATAGATATTTCTTAGACACTCTTAATGTCCTGTAGGACATGGTTCCACATGGTACCACATCATTATATTGATATGAATCATTGAACTATATATATATAGTGAAAGTGAAATATTTTTGTGTGAAAATGCCTCAAGCACCTGTGTTTCTTACCTGTAAATGTCATAATAAATAAGCTGCAAAAACCCTGTTTTTAGGCAATTTCTACTCAATCATTAAATGACTTAGAAATGTTTTAACAGGATGTTAAGAGTTAATGACAAAATGAATAAAGGGAAAGAAGTAAAAAATACATTTAAAAATGGTTTATACCAAGTTGATTGACTGTACCCAAATAGTCAGTTAAGTACCAAAATTCATCTTCATGGGTCAAGACCTCACTTGACCTGTGTTTCATAATTTCTTGCATGACGTTTCATAAAAGTGTTCTGAATATTTTGTCTGGGCACATTATCATCCTCAAAATCCCTCTTGTGAACTTATGAGTAATGGGGACAAACACCAAATGTTCGAGCCAACAAGGAAGCCTCTACATGGCCGCTCGACCTGCTAGAAATAGTAACCAAATCTACCTCAAATTACACTCTACTGTCTTTAAAAAAAAAAGAGGAAAGACACATTAGATAATGTAGTGCTAGATACACAATGCCTGAAAAAAAAATAGTTGTCATGGCTGGAATGACTTTGATCATAGTTTGCTCAATCAGAGCTGTACTGGGGTTAAACAACAATAACTTAATTTTTTTTAAAAATAAACATGTAGTTTTTGCTTGATTCCAAGATTAATCTTCGAAAAAAAAAATTACTTTAAATTTTCATAATTGTTTTGTTAGTAGTAGTACTAAATGCTCTGGAGTATTTAATTATATTCCTCTATATTCTGGTTTCAAATCCCACTGAGTTTGGTCATGCCTTTCATTGCTCTGGGATCAATAAAATAAGCAGCAGTTATATACTATGGATAATTCAGTCGACTGTGACCATCCCCTTACAATTTGTGGCTTTATGACAACATGAGAAATCAGTATTAATAATTCAAATTTTCTGATATATTTGTAATGTTACTTGCCCTCAATGACTAGAGCCCTTCTTTTTCATGTTTCAAACTTCTTTTGCAGGTCTTAAACAGATTCATCATCATCATCATCGTTTTTATGACTGTTTTCCCATACTGGCATGGGTTGGACGAATTTTGCTTTTTTTTGGAGCAGTATTCTACAGCTGGATACATTTCCTGTTGCCAACCCTTACATATTTTTGTAAGTAAAGTAGTTTTCCATAGATCTATAACCGTTGAACAGCTAATCTGCCAGTGGATTGTAATAGACAGGATGTAAACAAACGAGTACTGGTATCTAAGCGATGTCAACAACAAAGACTTTGTGAAGAAACACGTACTCACACACACACACACACACACACACATATATATACATACATATATATATATATATATATATAGAGAGAGAGAGAGATATATATATATACGTTCAGTTTCCATCTACCAATTTCACTCACAAGGCATTGGTCAGCCCGAGGCTATAGTAGAAGATACTTTCCTAAGGTGCCAAGCAGTGGGATAGAATCCATGACCATGTGGTTACAAAGTGAACTTCTTACCACACAGCCATGTCTGCATCTGTACATGCAGTGAAAATCAAATCATTGACATATAGAAGTCCTGAAAGACAACTAGTCATCAACTGTTGATTGAATAGAATGATGAGATGGCAGATGAAATGAGAGCCTTGATAGACACTCACCTGTACACAAAATTCTTCATTTGAGTTCCCTTCTGATTCTGACCTGACTTTTAACACCTTTATACATGAATGGACCAACCATTCTTACAAACCTAGTTTTCTCATTGCTCACTATACTACTTTCTAAATTTCCTGTCAATTAGACAGAATTATCTAGCTGTTCAAAGGTCACTATACACAATATACCTAAACACTGTGTATCCCAGCTTTTAGAATAGGTATACCGTATTCTTGTGTGTCGTAAAAGGCAACTAAAATGGTTGATGTCATGAAGGGCATCCAGCCATAAAACACTGCCTCTGAAAGTCATGTCCAACCCATACTAGCATGGAAAAGCGGACATGAAAATGACGACGACGACAACGATCATGATGATGATGACTGTATGTAATTTCAGTCAGAAACTAGATACCACTATGTAAAAGTACATATCATTACAACTAAGAGTCAATATACAAGTTTTCATTGCTTTTAAGTAGGCCCAAGCACATGATATCTGTGTTAAGAATCTTATGAATTTTGTTATGGTTCAATGATTGAATTCTAATTTTACATTAAACAGGTCATTTTATAAATCTTTTCAAGACATTTCATTATATCATTTCTATTTCTGCAGATTGATTAGTATTAAAAAAAGTTGTGTTAGTATAAAAAGACAAAAAACAAAATGAAAAGAAGAGAAAATATCTCCAAGAAAGTTTGAGACTGTATTAAACCGTAAATTTACTTTCTACTAATAGCAACATGAGCTGTAGTAACTGGAGTGTCTTGGCGCTAACCAAGAAGCCTTTATGTGGCCATTCAACCTGCTAGAAATAGCAACCAAATCTCCATCAAACCATACCCTGCAGTCTTAGGAGAAATGGCACATTGGATAATGTAGTAGAGAGTAAGGTGATAAATTGGCAGAATCATTAGAATGTCTGATAGAATGCTTTGTGGCATTCATTCGACTTTATGCATTCTAAGTTCAAATCCCACCGAGGTCAATTTTGCCATTTATCCTTTCAGGGGTCGATAAATAAAGTACCAGTCTAGCATTGAAGTCGATTACTCTCTCTCTCTCTCTATATATATATATCTCTATCTATCTATCTAGCTATCTCTCTTTCTCTCTGGGAGAAATCAGCTGTGGTCAAACCTGGAGGAGGATGGGCTCTGCCAGGTTTAAAAATGCCCAAGACACACTATTGGTCACCATGGAGCCCCTACAACACCACCAGGAGTTTAGGGCCCAAGAAAAGAAGTACAGAGTACACTATTCTTAAAAAGAAAATAGATGGGATGGTTATAGCTTTAATGCCTTTGATCATAGGTTTGCTTGATCAGGGCTGACTTGGGGCTAAAAAACAACAACTTGAGTGTATATTTTTCAGTTCAACTAGTGCTGACTAAAGCACTAACAGTCACCACTCCACCACCATCACTAATTGAGAATTCACAGATGAGAGATTTGTCTCCCATCTTTTTACCATTATAGAAACTAGAGATGGTTCTAGACATATGAATGATGATAATGAAGATAATTATAGTCAAACATTATATATTGCACAACTACTGTCCTGCTTAACGAATTAAGTGTGGCTTCAGAGTACTGTACTGTTGCTTAATATATTTAAAAGTATGTTATCTCAAATGTATGGTAGAGTGTTGAACAAAATGCTTTATAGTATTTAGTTACAGTCCTTTATGTTATGAGTTCAAATATCACCGAGGTCGACTTTGTCTTTCCTCCTTCTGAGGGGGTCGATAAAATAAAGTACCAGTCAAGTACTGTGGTCGATTTACTTGTCTGTTACCTCCCCTGAATTTGTTGCCTTGTGCCTATGTTAGAAATCATTATTATTATTATTAGATAAAAAAAAAGGGGGCGATGGATTGGCAGAATCATTAGAGCGTCAGATGAAATGCCTTACTGTATTTGTTTCGGCTCTTTACGTTCTGATTTCAAATCCCACCAAGGTTAACTTTGCTTTTCATCCTTCTGGAGCTGATGAACAAAGTACCAGTCAAGTACTGGGGGTTGATATAATCAACTTACCCTCCCCAAAATTTCTGGCCCCTTGTGCCTATGTTAGAAACTATTATTATTAGATAAAAAATAACATTTATTCTCTTCAGTGACTGCAGTTTGGAACCATAAGGTAAAAACAAATTTTGGGGGTTTTTCTCTAGAATATGTAGATATTACAAGTGAGAGGTGACAACTATATTGCAGTAAGTAGATAATATTTAGTATCAGTAAAAAGAAATGTTTTCACTTTCTTTCTGAAGCTGGTCTGAGATTTCCTCATAGATATCAGCATTATTTTTGGATAATCATGAGTTATTCTAATCATCTTTTCCCATGCTAAAGGTATTTCCTCTGCTTTACAATACTAACAGTCATAGTTATAATGATTTCTTTTAACTAGTAAGTAATCTTTAGAGTTATATAATGTGATGAGTAATGGAATTTCGTGACATGTTTTTTCCCCAAATCATAAACATTAAAGTAAAATAGCTTCAGTCAGAAATTAAAACTGGCCACATACTCAAATCACCAAGAGTGTATTACTATTCTACAATGTTTGCCACTTAATAGTAAATGATATTTTACTTGGGCTTTAGTATACAAATTTGTAGGAAGGATTTAGTTCATTGAATGAACCTCTGTACATGCCTGGTACTTGTTATTTAGCTCCAGTGTATCCCTGATCCAACAGACCTATGATCAAAGAAGTTCCACTGTAACCAGCATGTCTTTTATTCAAATATAGTATATTTAGGACTATCTAAGACTACATTATCCAATGTTACCTTCCTTTATCTAAGATGGTATGGTGTATTTTGAGGGAGATTGATTAAAGTCAACTCCAGCAGGATGGTAATTAATTTTTTTAAAGTAACAACAAAGGATAACTATTTATTTATCACGAACACATTAGTTTGATAGACTCAGTTGCTTGATCTTTCATAAAAAAAACCCCAAAAGGCAACCTGACTCCTTGATATGAAGTCACTCAACAACATACTCCAGCCTCTGGCCCACAGATATGCAGTCTCCTCTCTCTGTCTTTTCTATTACTACAGTAGCCTCTTCTCCTTGTAACTAGCTGATCTCGTGCCACATCCACTCCTGACTCACTCATCTCTCCTTCTCTTGTCACCCATATTGTGTCTGCACCCCAGGCCTTACACTAACCACTACGCCAAGTCCTTTCTTCCCAGAATGTCAGCTCTATAGAATTCCCTCCATGGCCATGTTTTTCCTGCAGCCATCAGCTTGCAACTATCCGAGAGGAACATTAATAGTATCAATCTCACTGGGCCTGCAAAGGCCATGGGCACAGCCCCTTCCTCCAGACCAAATCAATATAAAAACAGAAGCAGCTATCAATGGGTGTCCAGCATTATTAATTTCAAAGGACAGGAGCATGGGATTTCCTGAGAGCATTAGTGAAGTAAGTGAAATACAATAACCTCATTATTATTATTATTGGCGAATTGGCAGAGTCGTTAGCGCGTCGGACAGAATGCCTAGCAGCATTCGTTCTCGCTCACTGTGTTCGGAGTTCAACTTTGCCTTTCATCCTTCTGGGGTCAATAAAATAAAGTACCAGTCAAGTTGTTGACCTTGTGCCTATGTTAGAAACCCTTACTACTATTATTATTTAAATTGATACAACTGGGAATTAAATCTGGGTCACCCACCTATGCTAGTGTTCACCAAGAAAACTGTATGTATATATATAATAGTGGTGCTATTGAGTTAGACATGGCCTGGGCCAATACTGGCCGAAACATATCTAAGTTTATATATACATATATATATAGTGAATGAGTCACACCTTTAGTGTAGCAATATTTGTTTTTCCATCTAAATACAGTGAATGAGTCACACCTTTAGTAAGCAATATTTGTTTTTCTATCTAAATACAGTTATTTATGCATCATCATATACATTATTTATGACATGTTTCTATGATAACATTGGTTGAAATACAAGTTGACTAGAATAACTGGAGTTAGCTCATGTTGTTTTATCTCTATTATCATCATCAGAATATAGAAATCTAACTTAAAAGAAAAAATAACATATGTAAAGGTTGTGTCCATGGCAAACTTGTATTTCATAATTACTACTCTTAATTTGTAAGCAATCATCATTCATCATCATCATTTTATGTCTGTTTTCCATGCTGGCATGGGTTGGACAGGTGATTTCGGCCCTCGTTGATTGCGAATAGAGTCACCACTCCCCTAGACAGGTCGGGGACCACGCCTTACATGTTTCGTTTGGCTTGGTATTATGAAAAATAATTGTTTCTAGCATAGGCACAAGGGCAGAAATTTGGGGGAGGGAGTAAGTCGATTATATCGACCCCAGCACTTGACTGGTACTTTGTTTATCGACCCCAAAAGGATGAAAGGCAAAGTTGACCTCAATAGGATTTGAACTCAGAACATAAAGAGCTGTAACTAAATACTGCGAGGTATTCTTTTCAATGCTCTACCGATTCTGCCACCCTTATTATTATTATTAGTCAACTTTGCCTTTTATCCTTCTGGGGTCAATAAAATAAAGTACCAGTCAAGTGATGAGGTTGTTGGCCTTGTGCCTGTTAGAAACAATTATTATTAATAATAATAGAATTAATATATTCTAGTGTTATGTAATTTTCCTTATACATTCATTACCAAATTTACACCACCAGATTGAGGGAGCATTTACGTGGTTGCTCAAGTTGCTAGAAATAGCACCCAAATCTCCCTACCATCTTAAAAAGGATCCATTGGGTACTATAGTCCTGGATACACTGTGCCTGAGAAAAAAAGAAGAAATGATCTACTTGTAGAGTAGAGAGATTCTCTAGCCTTGCAGGAGACAAGGCATCCTCTCAAGTGTTGGTGCCATGATAAAATACAGCCAGTACACTCTGTTAAGTGGTTGGCAATCAAACGGAGACAACATAGGGTAGACTCTTTAGTCGTGTCGTGGACGACAACCTCTCTAGTGCTGGAGCCACAATAAAACACACCCAATACACTGTAAAGTGGTTGGTGTTAGGAAGGGCATCCAGCTGTAAAAACCAAGCCAAAATGAAATGTACGAGCAAGACGTGCTCCCCCAACCTGCCTCGGAAAGCGGTAATTCCAAATATGAGCTGACTCTGACCAAATGACCCATTCAACCCATGCCAGCATGGAAAGCAGACATAAAACGATGATGATGATAATGGTTGCAGCTGGAAAGCTTTTGATCATAGGTCTGCTCCATCAGGGCTGACCTAGGGTCAACCTACAGCATAAACAGTCTGACTATGAAAGCAAGCGTGCTTCTAATTGCACTAAAGCTGATGAGGGCCAATTAGGGTTTCCAATAGAGCAGTGTTTTCAACATGGAAAGATGTTCTGAATGGAATGTAAATTGTCGTACCAAACTTTCCTGAGGCAGTCTTTATGGCCAAGTTCTCCCCAGAAATTTTCAATCTCCAGTCAATTTGAACAGAAGCCATTCTACCACTTCAATTTGAATTACAGCATTGAACTTCTATTAGGGAAACCACAACTAGAGCAAATTAGGTTGAAATTGTGGTTCTTGTTCTTAAAAATACAAAAGCTTTCTATAGGTGTTATAACTCCCGAATTATTTTAGAGCAAGACTAGAAATACTTCCTTATAGAGAGTGTATCAACTCATATACTCTATGGTGTGCTTATTGTTCTTTAGTTTGTTTTAGCCATCACAGCACTGCCTTCTATACATATATATTTGTAACTATGTGTTGCGAACAAAGTCAAGAATACTAAATACATGTTCTAGAGTAGTGTATATTTTATTAACCCTGCAATACCTAAATTATAAATATGCAGAAAAAATTATTTATTGGTCTTTTTCAGCATATTTATGTGGTTTGATGTAAAAAATTAAATTTTCTTCGCACATCCTCTGCATTCAATGCCTATGCAATATCAAACCAATAATTCTGCAACCACCAGATGATATAATTGCATGCATACAATAATGTTTTTCAAAGGCGCAGATGGCTGTGTGGTTAAGGAGTTTGCTTCGCAACCGCATGGTCTCGGGTTCAGTCCCACTGCGTGGCACC
>JAOPJM010525449.1:0-10417 GCA_027124095.1 Muusoctopus leioderma
CACAAGGCCAACAACCCCAGTACTTGACTGGTACTTTATTTTATTGACCCTGGAAGGATGAAAGGAAAAGTTGACCTTGGCAGGATTTGAACTCAGAGTGCAGTGAGCCAGAACGAATACTGATAGGCATTCTGTCCAATGTGCTAACGACTCTGCCAATTCCACCAACACAAATAATGCCACAACTATCACATCCACTGTGACAGCCAGCACCACCAGTAGCAACACCAACAACAGCAGCAGCATGAACAATAGCTACAGCAGGAGCACTGCAAAAGCTGGATCCTTTACAAGAACCACAAGAATAGATGAACAGGTCCCTCAAGAAGAGAAACAGATAAATCTGAGAGTGGCCAAAAGGATTGTCCAGAGAAATGAAAGGAAGGCTGCATTAGTCATTCCCTGACAGCTCTTGGAAGAAATAGCTAGGAGAATGGTGATATATTGGTCCATGGCAGTCAAGAGCCAGCAAGTAGAAAGGGCCACACATGCCCAGATTGAGAAGTGCTTGAGAGGAATATTGAGCACTGTAGACTGTCATGGGACAGTGGAGGTGAGATTCTTCTCAGAAGCTTACACACAGACAGAACTGACACATTTTCCTTCATTCGAATATATATGGACCAAGGAGTGGCACAGGTGAAAGTGTTGGGTGTGCCACCAGAATTGAACATCTAGTGAATGGTGGCATGCATTGTTCTAGAGGGAGAGGACACAATGCATGGACATCTCCTACACTTCTCCACCTCTAACTTCTCTCTCTCCAACACTTCATCAAACAATGACAAGGAGAAGGGACCATGGCAAAATATGGTGACAGGGGTAAAGAAGAGGAAGAAGAAAACTAACAACAGTCATGCAATACTGAAGGTCAGAAGAAGTTTTGATGAGACATCAAAGAACCACCAGCTAACCATCCACCCAACACTACTACCACAACCACCACCACCACCACCACCAAAACAACAACATAAACACAGCAAAAAATCAAAAGAATCAACAAAAACAAAAGTAACAAGAACAACAACAACAACAACAGCAGCAGCAATGCCAACAGCCAAAACACACAAAAATCTCTCCTCCTCAACTTCACTGCTGTAAATAAAAACAACAGTCAGTTGATGAAGTACAAAGCACAACATGACAAAATACAAACAAAGGGAGAAGGCTTTGAGGAGTTTGTCTTAAAAACACCAGCAAGCAGACTATTGGTGAAAACATCACCAGAGGTCATATGACTCTACAAGACACTCACAGAGAAATTCCCATGTGAAGTGAGGATTTTCCCCCAAAAAGGGGGGACAAGAAGACTTTAGAGGGGTCTTTATCATTCTAATACTGTAGGGACTTCTGAATCACTCTGTATATATTAGATATTACTGGTCAAGAGGCTAGTTAGACCATTATTCAACTGAGTACTCAACACATTAAATATATAGAGTGGAGTGGACCATCGGGCTCACATGGAATAAATAATGTGTGTGTGTGTGTGTGTGTGTGTGTGTGTGTGTGTGTGTGTGTGTGTGTGTGTTTGTGTGTTTGTGTGTGTGTATATGAACAAATTATAAATAAACAATTAGATGTTAATATAAATGGTAAAAGACATTATAGATACCAATTTGGGATAGACAAGTACATCAGGCCCACTGACACAACTCAAACTATGTATTTATTGTTTGTTGGGCAACTGCATTACCAATTACATGACAGAGCATCTACCATTCTTCTTTGTCAATTTAGGAACTATAAATGTTACTGGCATAAGTTTATACTTCTACCTCCCAAAGTATCTCACTCGTTTCATAGATAATTCATCAGCAGGTAGGTATTTTACTACTACCAAAAATAATGAAGTTTCATTTTTTGTACCAAATTGCTGTGTGTGTGTGTGTGTGTGTGCACATGCATGTGATAAAAATTGTGTGTTAATAAACCAGATTATTTCTTCATACCTACAGGTTTCATGTGGTTGACTAACATCAACCACACTCAGCAGTGAATCTGAAATAATAATTTATTACATTTATAATGTAGATTATTGTTTCAGACTCATCGATGAATACGGTTGATGTTAGTCAACCTCATGAAGCCTTTAGGTATGAAGAAACAAACTGGTATACCAACACACAATTATAACAGACAACACCCTTCTAACACAGGTGTAGTATAATTGTGCATTGGTATTGGTATTGGTACCACCACCACCACCACCACCACCATGGTCATGGACACAATACAATGCGAGGACACGAAACACTGATCTCTGTTAGCAATCATTCCCCTACTGACTTCCTGCATCTATTATATCATGTATATAACACACACACACACACACACACACACATGGACACAGATACAGACAGATACACATACATACATGAACACAGCTACACATACAAGCACGTAGTTACACACACACACATGGATACAGATCCTGGCACACACACATACATACATGAACACAGTTACAGACAGTTACACACACACACACACACATACATACATGGACACAGATACTGACACACACATACATACATGAACACAGCAACACAAACAGTTACACACACACACACACACACATATGGACACAGATACTGACACACACATACATACATGAACACAGCTACATATACAAGCACATAGTTAGTTACACACACACATGCACACACACACACACACACACACACACGGACACAGATCCTGACACACACATACATACATAAACGCAGCTACACAGACAGTTACACACACACACACACATTTGGACACAGATACTGACACACACATACATACATGAACACAGTTATACAGACAGACACACAGTCATACACACATACATGCACACAATTATACACACAGACAGGCACACAGTTATACACACAGACAGACATACACACATACACACACACATACATACATGAAAACAGCTACACAGATATATACACACACAAAGACATAGATATACCTACTCAGAAAGAAGTTAGCTAGAATACAGCATTGCCATTGCTGTGTTCATATTAGATCAATGAAAAACAGCCTTGCAGCTTATTACGTGGAGGTAGAACATTAGTAAATATATAACAAAACTAGAATCACAGATAACACCCATAAAAAAAAGACTACAAGAACAGAGAGAACTACAGATTTGACTGAAATCAGGAAGCAGTGGATAATGAAGGAACATAGATGAAGAGATTAAGAGAAAAGCAATGTTTGGTAAGTCGCCTAGAGGAGAGCAGGTCATTAATTTCACTGAAAATTGCTGTTTAACGCCAAATAAATTGAATTGGACACATGAGACAGAAAAATACTGCTTTTTATTATTTATTTTTTTTGTTTCTTTTTGTTTCTTCTCTTTTCCAGCCTCCTTCTTCTTCAACATCATTTTCTTATCTCTTCTACTTCTCATATGTTCATCATCTTCTTGTACTATCTTTTTCACCTTCTTGCCCTCTCTTCTTCATCGCCTTCTCTCTTCACCATCATCTACTTGCTCTCTCTGCTTCATCTTCATACTCCACCACTGTCTTTTTGGCCCTTCTTCCCCATCATCTTCTGCCCTCTTCTTCACCATCACCTTGTCTTCTCTTCTTCATCTTCTTGTTTCTTCCCCAACACCACATTTTGGTCCATTTTTCACCATCCATTATCATCATCACCATCATCATCATCATTATTGCCCCCCACGGGCCCCCGCTATATATTTCCTTCATTACCATCATCATTGCCATCAGCCCCACTGATCCTACATGTCCCCAACCACCTACACAATGGAATATATTGAATTAAGTAGTGTTAACTAAGAATATATATATATATATATGTGTGTGTGTGTGTGTGTGTGTGTATGTGTGTGTGTACTTAGTACTTAGCTAAGAGTACACCATTATACTTAGCTTTTGTTGACCTAGAGAAGGCCTTTGACAGAGTCCCGCGTGCTGTGATCTGGTGGGCACTAAGGAAATCAATGGCTTGTAAGGGCAGTACAGGTGAGGGTTAATAATGAATTCAGTTAGCAAGGTGAGGGTTAATAATGAATTCAGTGATAAATTTAGTGTACAGGTAGGGGTCCATCAGGGCTCAGTTCTCAGCCCCCTTCTGTTTATTATGGTTCTCCAGGCCATTACAATGGAGTTTAAAACCGGCTGCCCTTGGGAACTCCTATATGCTGATGACCTTGTACTTATAGCAGAATCTGTAGAAGACCTAAAGAAGAAATTCCAGACATGGAAGCAAAATCTGGAATTGAAGGGCCTCAAAGTAAACTTAGCAAAGACTAAAGTTTTAGTAAGTAGGAAAAATGACTGGTCCTTGATACCATCAGGGAAATGGCCGTGCTTGATATGCAGAAAAGGAGTAGGTAGAAATTCCATATGGTGTGCTCAGTGTAACCTGTGGAGGCACAAGAGATGTAGTGGGATTACAGGTAGTTTGACAGAGAAGGCTATCTTCATGTGTGGCAGATGCAAAGGAGTAGTTCATGAGAACACACATGAAATAAATTTCCTCAACTGTTCAAATGGCTCACTGAAAGTAGTTGACAACTTCTGTAACCTCATCAGCAGTGGAGGTGGGTGCTCCGAGAGCACAGTAGCTAGAGTAAGAATGGGATGGAAAAAGTTCAGAGAGCTATTACCTCTGCTGACAACAAAGTGCTTCTCTCTCAGAGTGAAGGGCAGATTGTATGATGCTTGTGTACAAAGTATGATACAGCTTGGTAGCAAAATCTGGGCTTTGAATGCTGAAGATCTGTGATGGCTGGAAAGGAATGAAGCAAGCATGCTCCGCTGGATTTGCAATGCTACTGTGAATGAATGACGGAGCACAGATGAACTGAGAGAAAAAGTAGGTATAAGAGGAATTAGATGTAGTTTGCCAGGGAGAAGACTACACTGGTATGGGCATGTGATGCGTATGGAGGATGCAAGCTGTATAAAGAAGTGCCGAGTGCTTGATGTGGTCAGAAACTGTGGAGTGGGGAGATCTAGGAAGAAGTGGTGATGGCTGACCTCAAGAAGCTGAACCTCACAAAGGAGAGGACCGAAGACCGTGATGATTGGCGACACGCAGTGTGGGAGAGGAACTGCCACCCCCAGTGCAATCTGGTGAACTGATTATTGGAAATGATAATAATAATAATGGCATACCACCCCTATCTTTAGCACCCTCTGATCTATCACCCCTTGTTCTATTCATTATACCATACTGCCTGCGTTGCAGAGGATGGCATCTGTTTTGCACCCCTACCCACTATCATTGCCAGTTTCTCTCCACATGCCATCATACATCACACCTCCTGTCACTCTGCCTCCTCCATCATGATAAGTTGGCATCGGACCTATCCCTATCCATAACCTACCTGCCACCTTCTTCTCTACTCTACTCATCCTTAATGGTCATTTATGACATCATCCACTTCTGCTTCTATTTACTTTTTCCTGTGTAATCTCTGCTTTCTCATCATGCCCATACACTTACATCTTCCTTCCCTCCCACTCTCTCATACTGATCATCTACTCACATGCCCCACACCATCTCATATCTTTTACTCGCTCCCTCAGTCCTTTCTCCCAATCTCAGCTTCCCTCTTTTCACCTATATTCATACTCTCTTTCTCACCCTCTCATACATAACATATCTTATATTCACACTCTCAGATCATGTTTGTCCTCATAGAATGGAGACTATGTAGAGTAGAGAGGACTCTTTAGCCTGCACGAGACTAGACATCCTCTCTAATGCTGGTGCCACGATAAATGCACCCAGTGCACTCTGTAAAGTGTTTTGGCAGCAATCAATTGGAGACAACAGGGTGGAGAGGGCCCTTTGGTCATGTCTTGGACTTGACAACCTCTCTAGTGTTGGTGCTACGATAAAATGCACCAAGTACACTCTGTAAAGTGGTTGGTGATAGGAAGGGCATCCAGCCATAGAAACCAAGCCAAATGAAATATGCAAGTGAGGCATGGTCCCCCGACCCATCTAGGAGAGTGGTGACTCCAATTGGAATCGATGCGGGCTGAAATTACCTATCCAAGCCATGCCAGCATGGAAAACAGACGTAACATGATGATGATGATTTTTATATTCTTCTTTGCTTCTTCTGACAAAACTACTTCTCTTTCATCAATATCAAATGGAATATCAAGATCCAACCATTTTTAATCTCATCTGAGCATCTGTTATATTTCCTTTTTTAAGAACTTTTAAGTTATATTCCAAACACCAACTTGATAACAAAGTTATTATACTAAATCCCTCCAAATTCTTGATTATTGTCAAAATTAGTTGAAAGTCAGACAGAATATTTCATTAGAAGTATGGTGACGAAAGGGTTAAAGGTGGACTATAAAATACCAGTAAAATGTGAAGTTACGACCCAAATTAAAAAATTTGTAAATAACCCTGGAGTATCATCAAAATAGACTTGGTGAGCAGTTTGCAACCTAGTTTCAATTCCTAGTTGGTCTTTCCACTTATGTTACCAGTGTCTTGCATTGGCTTTCCCCTCCAGTAAGTTATTTTTAGTTGGATATCACTCATACCATTAAACAACTTAATTTTCATCCCGGCAGACTTGAGTGAACAATATACTTTTGTCTAGGAAAACAATCCAGCTAATTGGCAGAGATTTTACAACCACTAGTTCACATACACTGTGTATTTTTTTTCTCTCTCTCTCTCTCTTCTCCAGCTACTAATAGCTCTTGTTCCTCTGTACTAGTGAGGAGTATTACTCCTGTCCAGGTCCGGTGCACTTCTCTTCCTCACCATTCTTGTCTCACTTCGATATAACCCATACTAAAATCTTACCTTTTTGTAATTGTTATTACATGCATTTGTGAACATTTGATCTCCGAGTGGAATACAATGGTTCACTCTCCAGAACTGCAGTCTGTTGGAACTTCTCCCTCCCTTGCTCCTGTTTTCCCTACAGGTGTGTATGTGCGTGCGTGTGCTTGTCATCGCTGAACATCGATCAGCCGGTGAGTTTGTTTACATCTCCAAATAACAATACCTGGCCGTTCAGTGGTAAGAGTCCCATATTTAATCAGTATAGTTGGTGACAGGAAGTGCATCCGACCATAAAATGCTGCCTCAAGAAATCTCCGTCCAACCCATGCTAGCATGGAAACATGGACATAAAACGATGATGATATATATATATATTACAAGTCCTTTACCATGGAAACCCTTTCAGTAATATGTCTGCATGTACTTTGATATTTTAAATCCGCTTAAAGCTTTGTCATTATCTTGACCCAACATATTAAATATTAATCTACGTCCTACATATTTATTTCTCCCTATCTTGTCGACAAGGCCCCTCCCTCCTTCACCAGCTGTGTGGCAACCTGTAATATTTTTATGAAATCATTTTTATTTTTTATTTTTATTTTTTTCCTTTTTTTTCTTGTTTTAATAAATAGGTGTGTGCATGGATCGTATAAGCAAAATAATTCTATATTAGGTCTTACATTTTTAATTCTATATTAGCTGTTGCATTTGTTTTCATATTTTATTCTGTATTTTTTTTTTTTTTTTTCTAAGAAGTTCTTAGTTTACTTTAACTGTTTATTTGCTTATTTCCTTGTCAAACTAATTATATATATATATATATGTATAAAAGAGTATAATAATCTCTAGATGGCCTTATAAATTGTGTGTGTGTGTGTGTGTGCACTTGTGTGCAAGAGCTGTCTGATGACACTCCATAGGTTTTTTTTATAGTGGTTGGCTTAAATCTCAAACTTGTAAAACAGGCTTATGAAATAAGTTGGTTAATTTGTGAGACCTTGCTTAACAACTGTAGTCTTTTTACATTGGAACCAGCAAACTAGCTATCTTTCTTTTTTTTATTTATATTTTCAAAATTATTCTTACTGTTTTCTTCTGATTATCTATTTGTGATTTATAATGATCTAATTGAACTGGATAAAAAGCTATTTTTTAATAGAAACTTAATTTATCTGTCTATATATCCATGCTTGTCCCATTGTCAAAGTGGACCCTAGTTCAGTGTGACAACTTCTAGCAACGGGACCCTTAAATTCTCTCTCTTCCTTACTTGGTCATAGTTTTTCTATTTGTTACAATTTCCTACAAGTTGTCTGCTCTCTGCTGTCGTGGCAGAATGAAATATCCTCCCAGCAAAGTGAGAGAAATACCATTTCTCATGACTCATACATACTACTACTTTAAAACTAGATCACTGTTATATAGCTACTTTAATCTACCACCACCTACCTCCTCTATTCATCTCTCTCTCTATCCATTTATATATTAACCGGCTCCTCCTTCTCCCCCTTCTGACTTTTATCTTTTTGTTTATTTTTAACCTCTTCCTAAATTCTTCATTTTTCTCCATTCAATATTTGTTTCGTTATTCTTCTCCCAATGTTAATGTTTTTCGGGGGTGTTTTTATCATCCTAATAACATAAATTTAATATTCTATAATATTCACGTTTATTTTTTTAATTAAAAAAAATATGTATTATATATATATATGTGTGTATGTGTGTATATATATGTGTGTGTGTGTATATATATATATGTATGTGTGTGTATATATATATATGTATGTGTGTGTATATATATATATGTATGTGTATATATATATAGATATATGTATGTGTATATATATATACACACACGCCCACAAAAACACACACACATAATAGGCACAGGCATGGTTGTGTTGTTAAGTTCTCTTCGTAACTACATGGTCCTGGGTTCTCTTCTAATGCGTGGTACCATGGGCGAGTGTCTTCTACTATAACCTCAGGCCGGCCAATGGCTTGTGAGTGAAATTGGTAGACAGAAACTGTATAGAAGCCTGTCATATATGTGTTTGTGTGTGTTTGTCATCGTGTGACACCGTTTATAGCTGAATTGGCTGGTGACGTTTGTTTACATCTCCATAAAACAAAATGCCACGCCGTTTGGTAGTTCGGTGATATAATACCATACTTGAAAATCTGTATGGTTGGTGACAGGAAGGGCATCTAACCGTAAAATGCTGCCTCGGGAAATCTGTCAAACCCATGCTAGCATGGAAACACAGATGCAAGAACGATGATGGCGGTGATGATTGAGGATGAAAATAAATGTATTTAAAATAGTATAAGCACACGAAACAGCAGAGATCAAAATAAAGATGTGTGCATGTACATATAACATGTTTATGTACACCTAAACATGCAACGGCTCGTTTTTTAAAAACAATAACTGCAATATATTTTTTTCCATCTTACTACTTAGTTTTTACAAATATGGTGGTGTAATTTGGTGAAATGTTGGGCCGAAAATCTTACCATGTTGCAGGTTTGTCCTGTCACGGCCATCTTGGTTGTTGAATGAATAAGGCAAAATATAATATTGCACTGAACTGGCTGATGAAAATAATCTTTCATAAGCCTCCGGCTATGTTTACTCTTTTGTGTTCCAGAAATATAAAGCTGACATGGCTAATACTGTTGATTACCTGGCTGACATCTTTTTTTTAAATTTTTTTTTTAAATTTATTTTATTTCCGGAATCAACAAGTATTGCGAATGTTGCGTTCTACTAATAATGTCTTCACTACTTAAGAATATATCGAGACACTGTAAACTGTACTCTTACTCTTTTACTTGTTTCAGTTATTGGACTGCAGCCATTCTGAGGCACGACTTGGTGGGTCTTTTAGTTGTTCAGATTGACCTCCAGTACTTATTTTAAAAAAAGTCTGGTATTTATTCTATTGGTCTCTATTGCTGAATCGCTAAGTTAGGGGACATAAACAAACAACAGATACGGAGAGACAAACACAGATGTGTGCACACACAGATATATAATATATACATGTTTATATATACATGACAGGCTTCTGCACACTCACAAGGCATTGGTCGGCCCAAGGCTATAGTAAAAGCCACTTGCCCAAGGTGACGCACAGTGGGACTGAACCCGAAACCACGTGGTTGCAAAACGAACTCTTTAACTACTCAGCCATGCCTGCGCCTATCATAAAGTACATTCTTTTAACAACTAACAAATAACTACTCTTCTCTCTCTCTCTCTCTCCTTTGATATTAAAAGAGAACTTAGTTGTAGTTTTTCTAATTGATAGCCCCTCCCCTACTACTTTCTTTCTGTTCACATTTCTGAAATTGATATAAATGTGACCTAATATCATAAGTCTTTGTTCACAACACACACACACACACACACATATATATATAGGATAAATATCGCTGCACATGCAATTATCTCTGAGTGTAATTGAATGGATACACTCAAACATGTATTTATGGAGGGTCGAATGCCCCATGAAATGCATGGAAGCATGACTCTAAATATATATATATATATATATATATATATATATTACGCTTTTTACGTCCATTTTTCCATGCTAGCATGGGTTGGACGGAG
>JAOPJM010525459.1:0-10416 GCA_027124095.1 Muusoctopus leioderma
CCAGTACTTGACTGGTACTTTATTTTATCGACCCCGGAAGGATGAAAGGCAAAGTTGACCTCGGTGGGATTTGAACTAAGAGCGCAGTGAGCCAGAACGAATACTGTAAGGCATTCTGTCTGACATGCTAAATCCCTTCCGACTAAAACATTAACCGAAGGAGGTGGAGAAAGTATCAAAGTACAAGGGTCTTGAAATTGAAATAAGCAGGATGTGGAGCATGAAAGTAAAAACAGTACCAATAATAATTGGAGCACTCGACATAATAAAAAAAATATATAATGGTTGGTGATCGAAAGGAGACAACACAGCATAGAGAGGACTCTTTAGTTATGTCATGGACATGACAACCTTTCTAGTGTTGGTTCCACAACAAGATGCACTTAGTACAACCTGTAAAGTGAAAGGGTATCCATCTGGAGAAACCAAGCCAAATGAAATGTATGAGCAAGACGTGGTACCCAGACCTGTCTGGGAGAGTAGTGACTCCGAATAAGAACTCACTTGGACCGAAATCACCTGTCCAACCCATGCTAGCATAGATGGTGGATGTAAAATGATGATGATAACATTATATATATATATATAGTATGTAAGGTGGATTTGGTATAATCCTAGCATTGTCCAAATTAAGCACTCAATGCGATCCTCTGGCTAACAGTATACAGGGTTTGTATTCAGATGCAACACTGTATTATATCTATCTGAATATATTTCGCTGATACTGTAACTCCAGGTGTGTATAACTATTGCTTTGCAGAGTATTTATAAATCAAAACAACATGGATTTTTAGATCAATACATGTTTATTTGGTGACAAATGTTTCGGTATTTCCCTATCACGGACCTCAGTATATGCGCTTACGTATGCAGTGAACTGCACGCACAGTGTGCAATATATTTAGGCCCGGATAAACGTAGGGACAATGCCTCATCAAACCGAACAATCAATATATATATATATGTGTGTGTGGCAACACAGTATGGGAGAGGACCCCACCCCTATGCAAGTTTGACAAATTGATCATTGAAAAATAATGACTATGGGGGCTGGGCTGTGGCTTCCCACCCAATAAGCTTCTGTCAAGTCCCCCACAATCTTCAGCACCCTCTCATCTATCAGCCCCTCTCCTATCCACTCTACCACTGTCAGTGGGTGGCAGCTGTTCTGTGCCCCACTAACTTCACCAACTGTAGTACTCTCCACACTCGAACACACCTCCTTGCTTCTGCTCCTTCACTATGCATAGGTTAACATTGAACCTATGCATGTCCATACCCCTCTACTTATCCAATCCATGCGTCCCTTAGTGGACATATGATACCCTCACTTACCTTATTCCACTCCTGCTGCTGAGCATTCCACCTACTAGTCATATCGCCAACCATCACCCACCTCTGCTACCAATACAATCGTTTATCCAACCTCCTACCCAATATGTAGTTTACACTATCATGCACATCCCCCCTCTCACCGACATCCAATCACTACCTCTCCCAACACACTCATACACATACTCTCACCCCACTCTGGCACTCCCATAATCACTGCTTCCCCTCCATCACACCCATACTCTTACTCCTTCACTCTTCCTACTATTGTACAATCTCAGCTTCCTCATCTCACCCATAACCATTCTTCCCTCCTCTCCTACCCTCTCATACATAATTTATCTTCTATTCACACTCAGGTCACGTTTGCCTTCAACAAACGAAGACTATGTAAAGTAGAGAGGACTTTTTAGCCTGCAAGAGACAAGGCATCCTCTCTAGTGCTGGTGCCACGATAAAAATGCACCCAGTGCATTCGGTAAAGTGTTTGGTGATTAAAATAGAGACAACATAGGGTGGAGAGGGCTCTTTAGTTATGTCGTGGACATGACAACCTTTCTAGTGTTGATACCACGATAAAATGCACCCAGTACACTGTAAAGTTGTTGGTGATAGGAAGGGCATCCAGCCATAGAAACTAAGCCAAATGAAATGTATGAGTAAGGTGTGATCCCCAGACCCGTCTAGGAGAGTGGTGACTGATTGGAATTGATGCGGGCCAAAATCACACGTCTAACCCATGCCAGCATAGAAAACAGGTGTAAAATGATGATAAATATATGAAAAACATACAAACCATAACAGGGCTCAACGTTACACACTATCCAAAAGATTGTCCCACTAAGCAGGGCCCACAGTAGCACAGCCCAAACAGTACACTCTCTGGACACAACACATACCATATACAATCACCACCCAACAAAATAACACAAGCCACACAACACTTACTATATACGATCAACACCCAATAAAATAACAACACACTCCTACATAACCGATAATCAACACTAACACCACCAACTCACATTCTACACGGCTGCAACCCATTCATGCTACACAAACCACACAAGACATACTCGACACAATCATCGTTCAACACTAAAACACATAACACCAAGCACACAACACATAGAAAACACAAACACCACAACCCACATTGCACATACTCTACACAACAGATGAAACACTAAAACAATACCAGAAACAACAAACCAAACCACACAACAATGCAAAACTGATGTAGTATACAAACACAATTCTACATTCCTGGAAGACAATGCTGGAACAACACCTCAGGAACACAGAGGTGCAGAGGCATAGCGAGAGGGGGGGGGGGGAGGGGCGTCCCAGGGCACAGGTGTGAAAGGATGCAAAATTTCCTCTGGTTTGTCAATGGCTGTTAATTAAAAGGAAGGGGCATCAAAAGAGCCTTTGCCACAAAGTGCTGAGAACCCTTGCTACAACACTGCAGATGTCCATCTGGTGGTGCAGCAGAAACTTGCATAAAACTGTTTAAAACATAATAGTAATAATAATTCTAACACAGGCACAAGGCCAGTAATTTTTTTTTTGGGGGGGGGGGGCGATTAAATTGACCCAGTACTTGACTGGTACTTTGTTTATCGACACCGGAAGGATGAAAGGCAAAGTAGACTTCAGCCAGATTTGAACTCAGAACATAAAGAGCTGGAACAAATACCATAAGGCATTTTGTCCGACGCTCTAATGATTCTGCCAATCCACCACCCCACATAATAGTAATAATAATAGTAAATAATGATAATTGTTTCTAACATAAGCACAAGGCCAGGAAGGAACAATCGATCAAATCAACCCCCGGAAGGATGAAAGGCGAAGTTGACCTCAGCGGGATTCGAACTCAGAATGTAAAGAGCCAGAAGAAATACCGCAAGGCATTTTATCCATTGTCACAAATTTTGTTGGGAGAGTTATAGGCGATTAAAGCAACCCGAGAAGGCCAAAAGACAAAAAAGAAAGTTGATCCTCAAGGGATTTAAGCTCAAACCATAAAGGGACCGTAACCAAATTCTGCAAAGAACTTTGTCTGGCACTATGAATTTTGTCATCCATAGCCTCTCAATAATTATAATAATGATTTCTATCATTGGTACAAGACCAAACATTTTGGGGGGAGAGATATAGTTGATTAAACTGACCTCAGTACTTGACTGGCATTTATTTTCTCGACCTCGGAAGGCCTGAAAATGAACGTTGACCTAAGCAGGATTTGAACTCTGTAACAGGATGTTATTTAGAGACTGTAAGACACATCTAGCCTGGCATTACCATATTTACCATCTCTTAGCAATGATTTCTAACATTGGCACAAGGCCAATAATTTTATGGCAGAGGAACACTTATAGTCAATAGAATTGGTTCCTGGTACATTACTAGGACATATTTCATCAACCTCGGAAGAATGAAAGACAAAGTCAACAACCACTGCAGGATTTCAATGTAAAGAGACAAAACCAAATGCTACGAAACATTTTAGTACAGCCCTATCATTTTTGCCAACTACTGCCCCATAATAATGGTTTGTAATATAGGCACAAGGCAACATACTTTAGGAAACGGTATAGTCGATGAGACTGATTCCCCAACACTTGATTGGAATTTATTTTACTGACCCTGAAACAATGAAAAGCAAAGTCAACCCTGGCAAGATTTGAACTCAAAACATAAAAGGACAAATCCAAATACTATAAGGTATTTTGATGTGGTGCTCTGATTCTGCCAGCTACCACCTTTAACAATAATAATAATTGTTTCTAACATAGGCACAAGGCCACCAATCCCAGTACTTGACTGGTACTTTATTTTATCGACCCCGGAAGGATGAAAGGCAAAGTTGACCTCGGTGGGATTTTAAACTCAGAGCGCAGTGAGCCAGAACGAAATACTGCAAGGCATTCTGTCCGACGCGCTAACGACTGCCAATTAATAACAACAATAATGGGAATTTCTAATGTAGGCAGAAGGCCACAAACATTTTAAGAAAAGAGTAGTCTATTCAATTGACCCTAGTACTTGCCTGGTACTTATCAAATCCAGAAGGATGGAAAGCAAAGTCGACCTTGGTAGGATTTGAACTCAAAGCGTAAAAAGGACATAACTAAATACAGGGCATTTGTTAGTTTGCCCCAATGATTTCTCCTTACATTTGCACAGAAATAATGTATTCCATTTGAAATAAGCCAACAAGGAAGCCTCTACATGTTCGCTCAACCTGTTAGAAATTAAAGCCAAATCTCCTTCACATCATAGCTTACAGTCTTGAATAAGGGAAGAGTACATTGGATAATGTGTACCTAGGTAGCCCTAATAAGGCAGGACGGTCCTGGCTAGAATGCATTTCATTATAAATCTGCTTGGGGCTAAACAACAACTCTTTTAAAAAGGTGCTTGCAGATAATCCTACATTTTTTAAAACCTTGAAGTTTAATGGTTACAAAACAACCAAAAAATACAAGATCTTTTAGGGGAATGGAAACCGGATGTTGTGAAGTTTTGCTTTCCCACAAAGCCCGTAACAACCAACATAAGTAAATGAAAACCAAAACCTAGACAGACCCAGTTCATCAGAAGACTAATTATAATAGAACTAGTGAAGAATTGATATATATTCAAAGATTAAAAACAGCAGTAGAATAAGTAATAGTAGCAGTAGCAGCTGCGACAGCAATTCTGCTACACTGCTCATTCCTTACATATTTGATATATACGAACAACAGCCGAGCCAAGCAGCAAGCCTCTACATGGTCGCTCGACCTGCTAGAAATAGCAGCTAAATATTCTTCATATCAACCCCACGATTCAGGAACACCTTTGGCCATAGGTCTGCTTGACTAGGGCTGACCTGGGGCTAAACAAAATAACAAACAAACAACAGAAGTAGTTAATATAGCTTCAGCTGCAGTAGTAGTTTTCTGAATATAACACTGTCTGTGGATAGGGTGCCTAGCTACCAGTTGAATAGTCAGAGAAACGAGTCAATAAGGGAGCCTCTAGAGTGTCGCTCAACCTACCAGAAATAGCAGCCAATTCGCCCTCAAATCACACTACCATCTTAGAAAAGAAGGACATATTTGATAATATGGTCTCAGGCTCACTGTGTCTAGGAAAAAGACAGGGTGGTCACGGCAGGAATGCCTTTGTTTATAAATTTACTCAACCAGGGCTGACCTGGGGCTAAACAACTAAAGAGAAAAAGTGTTTGTTGTTTAACCACAAGTTGGCCCTGATTAAACAGGCCAACAATCAAAAGCATTCTAGCTGTGACCATCCTATTCTTTTTTTTCAGGCACAGTAACCCAGACAACACTATCCAATGCATCCTTCCTCTTTTAAGATAGTAGGGTATGATGAGGGAGATTTGGCTGCTATTACTAGCAGGTCGAGCAATCATGTAGAGGCTCCCTCATTGGCTTGAGAAAGAAGGTTTTGAATTAACTGCAAAGATATAAAAATATAAACGATATTAGATATTATAAGCACCAATTAGAGACCGAAGAAGCAACAGATCATATCAGTGGGCCTATTGCTTTGTCTGTCTAAAATTGGTGATTATAATAAATAAGACAGCTAGCTAATATTAGAGTGTTTAGAGCTGAAAATTTCAGTGACATCACATATCCTCCCACTACTCTCCAGACATGGCTGCACAACTACTCCAACCCTACTTAAATCACCTAGAAACCTGCCTCCACAACAACAGATTAAAGTAGCACCAACTAAATCCACTGTCTCTCTTACCAGCAACACCAAAGAGTATCAAATGTAACCTACCATCACACTCAGCAACATAAACATACAATACAAACGGAAGACAAAAATTCTAGGAGTTACATAACACCTCAACAACATTAACACACATAGAAGACATAGCAAAGAAAGCAAAATGATGTACAAAAATACTTAGAGTAACCACAGGTACCACATTGGCACAACAGAAAGAAACAACAATGGTGTGTACAAACAACACATTAGACCCCTTGTGAACTGTACTAGTCCTACCTGGCCCTCAAATCTCTCCCAAACAAACCACAATAATCTACAAAGTACACAAAACAGGTTGTACACAGACCCCCACCCACAAACCACCTACACAATGAAACAAAAATACTACAAATGGAAGACCACCTGGACATGTGAGAGGCACAGTTTGTTGCTGCAATAAGCTTCAAACCCCATAGTCTGTGCTACTATATGAAAAACCACCTCCCAAACACCCAGACACATATACAATACACCAGAGCACTACTGCAACATCCTAAAAACACTATCTCTCCCATTCAGCCCAGACAAATATTAAAAAAACATATAAACACAGAAATAACTGCAACATCAATAGCCTCACTAGTCCCAAATATTGTGCTGTGATGCACACCACCAACAATAAGTGCAAAAGAACAGCAACTGTCGCACTTTGACCGAGTCCACTTTGCCCTCCTCTGCTGAAGCCAAAACCAGAATCTACAAGACCTCATCTTTTGTGAACAGGGGTAGTAGAACATTTTGAATGGTTTAGTCTTCGTTATTAGGTGCCATGCACTTTTGCTCAAACTGAGATTGAACACACAAAGTTTTATAAGCTTTGGGTCGTAGTCATAGACATAACCCAGCTCAACACCAGGACTTGACCCTTGGATGCCTTTGATAGAATCCATTGCTGCAAGTATTTGGATCAGGTCTTCATTCTCCCTTTCCCTCACCAGTCACAAAAAGTTCATAGGATAGGCCCTGTCCTTCCTCCCCTGACTTAAGCCATAAAAAAAAAAGGCAGGGTTCCAACACTTTCATGTATTGCACCAGAAAAACATGTTATATTCATTTTTATTAGTGGCAGCTAGCCATATTCGGCTGAGCTTGGTTTTTTTGGTTAGGTGAATGAGTTTTTAGGTAGCACTATATCATCTACTACCTCCTATACAGATAGAGACTAAACTATTCAAAATATAGTTTACAAAAACACAGTACTAAACATTCTTCCATCCGTTACTAGAGCTATTCACCTAGACAATAAATTCACTGCAACCTTAGACAAACAAAGGGAACCTCTACATGGTGGTTTGACTGGTTACAATTACAGGCATCCCCCGCATTACGGAAGCATTGTGTTCCTGAAAATCTTGCTATAACATGGGATTCCGTAGCATTAAACCTATTTTCTGTAACATGAAACTTATATTGACTTCCATAATATGGAAGTCAATGGGAGAATAGGTTTCGCATTACAGAATTCCATGTTACGGCAACATTTTCAAGAATGCAATGCTTCTGTAATGCAGGGGATGCTTGTAGCTGCCAAATCTCCCTCAAATCACACCCTACCAACTTAAAAAAAAGGAGAACACACTGGATGAAGTAGTCTGAAAAAGAACAGGACTAAGTCTGAAAAAGAACAGGATGGTCACTGCTGGAATGGTTTTGATCATAGGTCTACTAGATCAGATTTGACCTGGGGCTAAACAATAAGTCACTGCAATGTGTAGATAATCAAATGTTCTTTTTTAAAGTCTCAGACATGAGAAATTAAACACTCACACACACACTAGACATAGTGATGCTCTATCTCCTACTCACCACTGCCACCAACCTACTTTATACAGTGACATTGTGTGTTTCAGAGATGTTTATAGCCATGCATCTGTCAGAACCATTACTGCATTTGATCGTGCACTCTACATTATTGGAACAGTTAACAACGTAACACTTCCTTAAAAGATCCTCTATTTCTTCATTCAGCAACAACACTGATAATCTCAGCAAAACCAACAACAACAACAACAACAATAGCAGATATAAATTTATATTTTAAATTATAGTAAAAAACATCGACAGCAGCTGCACGAGACAAAGAGCTTACTAAATGCAATAACTGAATATAAAGGGAACCTCTATGCAGTCGCTGGAACTGCTAGAAATAGCAGCCTAATCTCCCTCAAATCACACTGCCAGCTTAAAAAAGGAAAGATAATTGTGCAATGTAGTCCTAGATATACAAAAAGATGGAATGCTCTTGATTGTAGTTTTAATTGATCAAGGCTTGTCTTGGGGCTAAACAACAACAGCTAAATCTTCCAATTAAAACTTCTTTTCACTTAACAGCCAGGATTTCACATCAAAATTTCTTAAATGTAGAAAACTATGTTGGACAACAGGTAATTGTCCCACCACAAGGCATAATGTGCCAAGCATATTTAGCTCAACAGACAGTCACCACAAGAGTCTGACTAACCATTCTGGTGCTGAATCATGCATAATTTACAGACTGTAGCAACAGCTGTTTGTCTTCTTTTTTTCTTCAGCTAGAGGTGCCACATGTTAAGGTATATGACTATATAGTGAAAGAAATACTGGCATAACTCATTAACACACTATATTGCTCCAACACTGCTTCACTAAACTGCTAACTCAGTGCTTCCCAACCTTTCAAGGATGGAGACACTTTTGTTTCACTAAAAATGAGATGACACTATAAATATACATTATTTTTAATTAAACATTGTATAGAACATATTTCGGTAATAGAACATATTTTGGCTCACATGTGAGAATAAGCATGTATAGTCAAAATAGTTAATGTTTAATATTAATCTGCTAATATGAAAAATCAGATAAAATATTCTTATCTTGGACATTTTCCTGACAACCAGTTATCTGTTACTAGAGCTGAGGGAGCCTATACATGGTCAGTCAACCTGCTAGAAATAGCAAACAAATCTCCCCCAAATCACACCCTACTGTTTTAAAAAAGGGAAGGACACTTTGGATAATGTAGGCCTAGATATACTATGATAGAAAACAAAAGGTGGTATGGTCATAGATATACTCAATCAAGGCTGATCTGAAGCTGAACAACAACAACAACAACAACAACAACAACAACAACCAGCCATACACTACTAAAAATGCCCACTTATATCACTAAACAGTCATGTCTTGCTGGAGCTGTTCACCTGTTCAGTTGCACACAATTGTTGTCCAATTAGATTTAGCCAGCATACTGTTGCCATAGAAATAAAATAGAAAGTAGGTCTGAAAGAAAATATCAGAGTCACATAGCTAAAGGCTAAGCAAAATGGTCAAATGGATAAGATTGGACTACTACCAGCTCATAGCTGAAGTTCAAAACCCCCTACAGATGTTTTGTTATATATATACTTTCAATCAAACAATTTAATTCACCTGGCCATTGGAATAGATAGCAAATACTCTGGTATTTTATGTAACTTAGTTAGACGAAGAAGGGTAGTAGCAATGACCTTTTTTCAGGGTTGAGGGGGAGGGGGGCTGGTGGAGGTAAGGGTTTTAGAAACCATGACCCATGGGTTGCTACAATATGATGTAGTGCATCAGGATATCAAGTTTTTCCTCAGACCAGAGATATGGTGTGTGTGCTTGCAGCCATGTGAACTCATTAAAGGCACCCAATGGCCAGGTGGTAGTGTGAAAATGGGTGACAGACTGGCTTGGCCACTGGGGATAGATGCTGAATCTTCTGGCATTATCACTTTGCCATTGGGGATAGATACCAAATATTCTGGCATTTTCACTTGCAATAAACTAGCATCATATCCAGGAGAGGATTTATCTCTCACGTAGCATTTATCATCTTTATCAGGTAAAGCAATCTGCTGTTGGGGAAACAGATATTCAGTCTAAACTAAGGTTATTTTAGTTAAACCTGTTGTACAAGCCATATTTTTTTAATCAACTTTTAGAAAAGACATTGTTATATGTTTTTGTTATGTTATATAAAAAGTGTTCTTATTACTACTGTTGTATTTACTTACAAGTATTTCATACACCTAGAGTAGGACTGAGCAACAGACTAGATTTCGTAAAATAGTTAAAACAGTGAAGCTATATTTTTTTCTCTTTTAGTAAATACTTAAAAACTGTAGACTTGTTTAACCCTTTTAATACCAAACTGCCTGAAACCGCCCTTGGTTCTATAATAAAAACCATTCGTTTTAAAGTATTCATATTTAAATTTAAACCTTCCATAATAATTTTATGTAAGAAATTTTATTAAGTTAGGTTCCAAACACCAACTCA